>JAPYZD010000620.1:0-35534 GCA_030522725.1 Ichneumoninae sp. B BG-2022a
TTGCGAACGCCGCGCCGAACGAGACACGTTCGCTCGGCAACGTCGATTCGATGAAACGAGACCTCTGCCTCCAGCCTGTACTCCATCGCCGATCGCTGCCGCAATACTCCCGCAAATGGAGGATTGCTCTCTGCACTTACCTCTGTTCATACTTTTTTTTATCCGCCTCTCTGTACGTCCGTTTGTCCGTCGCGATTTGATAATGTACAGCGAGCACTTCGTATATGGCCAAAGGATATTTATGTACATGTATGTATATATGTAACTCGAAGAGCTTACATATGGGGCATTTCATGTCAAATCAGCCGCCCGTGTGATTTTATTCATTTGGAGTATGATGTAGTTACCGACCCGTAAAGGTCTCGGCATTCTTTACCCGATTTTTTTTACACCATCAGTGACATTTTTTAATCCTCGAAGAACTAATTAGGAAAACGCGGTTTTATCAAATATGAAAAAATGCACACTGATTCTATGAATTGAAATATGATTTTTAAGCACCCCCGATATTTAGTAGTTTAGTTTTATTTATTTATTTTTACTGATATCGATTGTAAACTTCAGGACAATTTGAAATCCTTCGATATTTGAAAAAAAGTCATCACCGATTGAAAACTGAAAAAAACTAAACACATCCAAAGAAATAGTAAATATTGAGATTCCATTATAGTGTGATGTTTAAAAATCATATTTTAAATCAGAGAAACAGTGCGAATTTCTTCAGATTTTTTAAACGAGGTGTTTTCGGAATTAGTTTTTCGAGGATTTACAAATGTAATTGTTGGTAAAAAGAAAATCTGAAAAACGTTCCCAGATCTTCACGGGTTGGTAACAACATCTTACTAAAGAATGATCAACATCGACGGTGAGTCGACGTGGAATATCCCATATATATGTATATATGCCTCGAAGAGATTTACCGATGTCACGACAGATAGCTTGACATCGCGCCTTCCCTTCTTTTACCGCAGTCATAGACCGAAGTGTATACGTGTACCTGTACCGCGGAGTACAGTGCGCTCGACGTTCCAATCGTCCGGACGTTAATTGGCGGCCTCTCTACTTTGTTATAATTGATATACCGATTCGCCGGTATTGTAACTACAGAGCGGATCAACCGACGAAGTTCCCTCGGCACTACTTGTTTATGGAATTTATATTGTATCGTCGAGAAACTCGGCTTCATCGTGCCGAAGCTTTTTCATTCTTCCGACGTTTCTACTTTGTCGAATCGACTCGCATGCGCGATTCGTTGCGCCGCGCTCGGTGAACTTATTCGCGAATGAAATATCGTCTGAAAATTCTCTTGTAGCTGATATGATAGAATTATTCATTTAGTCTTTCGTTGTTAATGTTAAAAACGTTTAAAATATTAATATGTTAAAAATACACAGTAAGAAACTTTTGCACTTTTTACAGCAACTTATTGTCCACAAACATCCACCATTTTTTTCCCGTTCGCACCGTACGGCTCCAGTTTTAAAAACAAAAGTACAAAATAAAATTATTATTAACACTAGAAATAAAAGGACCAGTTTGTATATTCAACCCTGAACAACCGAGTTTGTCACTTATTCAAAAAAAAAAATTTACTAAACTTCGTATTCTGATTTTACGAAATGAATTTTTAATCTCTGCTTTAGGTGCTTTTAGCATTGCCTCTTAGTTTCGTCTCATTTGCATCTGGAGTTGGCTCTCAAGGGACACCGACCCAGAGCTTCATTATCAATAAATAATAAAAATAATAACAATTGTTATTATTCGAAATATTTGAAAAATTTTAATTTACTTAATTTTTAATTTATTTTTTTCGAATTTCAGGGGATCTGCGATTACCCGGTCCAGGGCCAGGCCCGGTGAGATGCACCCTGAGGAAGCACAAGCCCAATCGAAAACCGAGAACGCCTTTCACCACCCAGCAGCTACTCTCGCTCGAGAAGAAGTTCCGGGAAAAACAGTACCTCACCATCGCCGAGAGAGCCGAGTTCTCGTCGTCCCTTCATCTCACGGAAACGCAGGTAAATTAAAAACAAAAAATCTATCGTATAATTTGAGTCCCGAACGTTTTCGGAAAGAGCACTTTCAATTTAGAACTCCTCGTAAAAGAAGCCCCGTCCGCAGTGTCCAAAGTCCCGTTCACGTTTCCTTTAAACCACGACCGTTAAATTGTGTCGAGCGATGTGCAATTATTTTCGGTACTCTATAATCGCGCCCTGCAACGCCACCAGCGACGGAGGAGGGTTTCCGTAGCGTGCCGTATTTAGGGACAGCGGGGCAAAACGGCCATGCGCTCTACACCGAAGATGGGACGTTTTCATGTACCGCTAAAAAAAATGGTAAAAATGGTCCGTTTCGCCCCGTTCACCCTCCTGCCGTCCCGCTGTACTAAAGAGACCGTTATCGTGAAGAGTAGCCGAGGAGAAGTAGGTGCGCGACGACAATGGCGTGTCGGCGTACACTTTGCAGTTTCGTTACAATGCATCAGTCGCGAAATGAAGCTACGCGTAGCATTCATTTGCTTAGATAAGCCGCCTGATCGGCCCACCCCGAGCGTCGCTCTCTATATATATTTACACATATATATATACATATGTATATGTATATATGCCGCCTCTCTCGTCTAGTATATACCATGTATAAACCGTGTATATACGTATATATGGTCATAAATGTATGTGTGTAACCTGCTGTATGTCGTGAACCAGTGTACTGCGCCCTCACACCCTCCGGACATTATTCACGCGGCCGGACAAAGAGGCATGTCCACACTTTAAATCCCTATACCGGCGAGAAGGGAGGGGGCGTGCTATAATATATACTTGATTTCGCTTCGTTCCTTTCAAGTCCCGTCCCATCGGAGCGTGTAATTTTATTCCCTCCGGTTGTGTCATCGAAAAACGAAGAAAATGAACGTTTTGAACGTCTAATGTTATAAAAGTTTCGGTAACTTAAGCCCCTTTTTCTTCACTTATTTTATTTTATTTAAGTCGTAGTGGTAGTGAATTTATTGGCAATTCATAAGTTGGAACAGTTAAATTTACACTTTAAATCACACATATGATTTCAGACAGGATTCTTCTCAATTTTTGTAAATATTATTTTAACTATTGACACTTAAAATTAACTTGGTCATTTAATTTTTTCGATCATTCTTTCGAGTTGCTGGTAAGTTGTATGTGTGGGGTGTTTGAATGTATGTTTGGTGTGTCTTGTATGCATAATGGGTTGCATACAATTTCATACAGTAGAGTATTTTATTCAATTTGTTTAATTTTGTTTTATTTTATTTTCTGTTAATGAAGGAAAGGCGGTCGATGAAAGAAAATACATTATTCTCTGAAAATTACATATCATTGGAGGCTCTTTAAAAAATCCGAAGGAATTGGAAAATGTATGTAACAGAATTCTCTCGCAGCAACCGATAAAATTTTTTTACATCGCACACCTCACGCGGGCCAATCAGTGTAAACTGATAACGATACAAAAAAATACTATAAACAAGAAATTGTTATTGCTGATGGAGGTCCATTCGTTTCGTGACTGCGGCCACGGGGCGAATCTGGTCGGATCGAAAAGACCATTACTCGTTCGCCGATCGCAGACCGTTCGCCTCTGCGCCAGCCTATCGAGAGTTGGCAACGCCGAAGAAAAAGAAGAAAAAAAAATGCGTCTCGTATCGCAATATCTCGTCCGGGAAATCTCGCCTTTTCCATCTGCGGGGCTTTAGCCTTAACCAATGGCGGAGTGTTGAGTGCTTCGTATTCGAGAAGTGACGTGCATACCGGCTACCAGTACGCTTCGTCAGAACCATATTGCAGGGCGACCGAGGCGCTCGATATATCTCGCTACATCCCGAGAGAGAGAGATCGATCGGTGGCGGTCGTCAACCGGTCGGTCACGCCGCGTATATTTTCCGATCCAATTTATCCCCCTGTAACGCTCGAAGCGGACACCAACGGCAGTGGTAAACGACACACGTTCGCGTGACATAATTTGCTTATTCGACTTCCCACTAAAACCGTGTCGGATAACTGGCGTAAGGCACTGTCAGGCAGGCAGTACTTTGCGGAGCGTATTGCGCATGCGCAATAAGGAGCCGCGACTAATAAGCGGCGCACCGTCGCGGAGACGCGTAAATTAGTAATTACGATCGTAGTCGTCGAGTTCCCGGGGCGATTGACACTGATCAGTCGGTAAATTTCGAAAGCCACCGGCAAATTTGGAAAAGGTGGTTAAACGACGAATGACGACTGCGTGGGAGAACGATTGAATTATCTGGAGCGCGAGGTTTGTGGCATTGTTGATAAGGGATTGGATGAAGCCAGAGGGCAGTTTTGGGGCGAGAAATTATTTGGAGAAATTCTGTTGATATAAAGTGGAAAAGGGTGAAAGTGGTGAATGTGGACCAAGATTAACAAGTAAATCGATTAACCATGAACCGGGCCATATTCCCCATATTCATCCCATTCTGATACAATTTGGGTTGCGTAGAATGACACTTCGGGATTGTTGAACGAAAGTGCATCGTTGCTATCAGTAAACAAATAGAAAGCCAGTGGCAAATTTTTAAAAGCTGATCAAATGAGACAACGATTGCCTTATAGATGGATGCGAGGTGTGTGACATTGGTAAGGGATCGAGATGAAGCCAGACGGCAATCTTCGGGGTAAACAATTATCGCTTCGGAGAAATTCTTTCGATACAAAAAGGAATATGATTCATAAGGTAAAAGTGGTGAATATGAACCACACCGATTAACCATGGACCGCCATATTTTGATATAATTTGGGTTGGGTTGGATGACACCAAATATCGGGATTGTTGGACGAAGATTGTTGATCGTTACTGTAGCAGGCTGACTGGTGTAGACGGGTGAGGCGGTGCGGTGGTCCGGCTGCATCCTCCGCGGCTCTTCCAGCACGCGGACCGTATTGATTTCCGCGCGGGGGCGGCTGCCGCTCGCCCTCGCAATAGCCGATGCTCCCCCGCGCTTTCGCACAGCTTCTGGAGGCGACGGTGCGGTCGGGCAGCCCTTTCACCTGTTCCCACCGCGTATAATGGCGGAACCCGGCTCGCTAACGCTCCAGAGGCCAACACCATTGTTCACCGTTCGACGTCGAGTGATCGATGATCTCGCGAGGGCCCCAACGCGTCAATTGATTATGATCTACCCGCGATTTTTTCCCAATTTTGTAACTTAGGAATGATGAATTAAGAGATAGCATGGAAAAAAGCTAATGTGGCCCTAAGAACTCATCCACAGTTAATGCTTAGTTGATGCGACTAAAAAATAGGTTGACATTGTTGGCTACGAACAACTGAAATGTTTTTCTTAATAATTAAAAAATGATGCGATGTACCAATTATAAATTAAATTTGTTCCTTCAATTTGAAATCCATTCGTTGTACCAATTGAAAATCCATTTATTGTACACTGATAAAAAATACGGTTAAATCCACTAAGATTCGGGCAGGGACGTTCAAGTAAATATTTTGTTGGAACACCTGAAAAATTGGTTAGTTCAACAATTTTTTGGTTGATTTCACCAAAATATTTTTGAGTCATTAAAATATTTTGTTCGACCAAATAAATATTTATTTGAACGTCCCTGCCCGATCTTAGTTGATTCAACTGTACTTTTTTATCAGTTTAGCAATTAAAAATCCATTTGTTGTACCAATTAAAAATTCACTTCTTATACCAATTAAAACTTCATTTACCTTACCAATCAATAATTCGTTTAAACGTCCATGAACGACAAAACGATAGTCCAAACGCAGTATATTTCCCAGTGCAGATAACACGATTATTGAAAATAAAGTGCCCAAAATTCTTTCAACGATCGAATCGCTGTCGCAAATTTTTCATTAAAGCTCCACGATGTTTTGGTTGTTCCAGGTGAAGATATGGTTTCAAAATCGTCGCGCCAAGGCGAAAAGGCTACAGGAGGCAGAGATCGAGAAGCTGAGGCTGTCGGCAAGGCCGCTGCTGCATCCGAGCTTCGGCACGGGGCTCATGTTCTCGGGAGTGGGGCCACCGGGTACACCAGGAGTGCCTCCCTTCATCGCGGCGGCTATGGCGAGGCACACCCATGCCGCAGCGACGGCGGCCATGTTCATGGGGCCCCCGGGACACCGGCCTTAAGGCATCGGAAGAGCCCCCTCGTCTTCCGGAGGATCGTCCGGTGTGTCTTATGAACGTCCAAGGAAAAAAAAAAAAAAAAAAAATCGATGACAATTCTTGAGAGAACTCGACAGATTCACCGACCGACCTCGGATCGAGGAAAACCCCCCCAAAAAAAAGGTTCACGCAAATCCCCGAAAACGTTCTCAAGACAGCCCCTTGCGAATTTGATCTCAAAACACGACGTACTTTCTGTGTAAATAATGTAAATAGAGGATAACGATAAGAGATAAGCGAGATGCTATACGCCGAAGCGTGTAACGACGGCCCACGGTAAATGGCACAGTCATTGGCCACGACGGCTCCAGCGCAGTGCAAAAGAGATATTTAAATAAAATTAAAGTTGTATCTATGAAAAACAAAACTATAACAATTATTGTCTCCTTTGCGAGCGTGCGAGGAAGCCCCCACAATCTGCCTCACCTCTGCCATATCTGAGCATCATTTTCCGAACTCAGCAACATTTTAAAAGAAAATAATTGTCGACCCAAAGTTCACAAAAAAAATCCTACAATTATCTAAAATAATACTTTCTCCTTAAAAAAAGAACACATGACACAAGTCATCTCAGTTATTAACAGAAAATAAAAAGCCACCCTAAATCGTCGATAAAACGTTCAACTCCCAAAACCGTTCGAGGATTCCCCAAACCTGCCAATAACTGTGCACTTTACCAGCAAGCGTCTTACCCTCGATACCTGTAAAATAATCCGTGCAGCATTTCACACGAAGACATTGTAAATACTAGAACTAAAAAAAACAAAGCAGCAAAAAAAAACGGAATAACAGAAAAAAATATAAAGAAGCGCAGTCGCGTCCTCCTCTCTGATCTCTCCTATGGGCCTCGCCATATGCTGAAAATTATTAGCGCTGTGGGCGTGTACCGAGCGTATGCATTTAATACGCAATCCCCGTTGGGTGTAACGCTCCGCCGCGTCGGCCAACTTGGAGCGTAGAATCATAAACGGCCGAGGATAAAAGATTTTTGCCACACTGCGCGCCGGTTTGTTCTCCACCGTGCCGGTACGGCGCGCAGTGTCGGTCTGCGCGTGTGTATGCGCGCGCAGCCGCCGGTCGTGCGCCAAAGCTCCGCGGGGATCGCCGCGCGCAAATTAATTACGTGCAATATCTTATCGCACGCATTAATCGGTTAGCAACTGCGTGTATACGATGTACCCACCTTATAGCGCATAAAGTCCGCTGTGGACAAGCCGGCGTTGACTGCGGCCCGACGCTATCTCAGCCGTTTCATCGGCAGATACAAACGCACACGAACCGAACGGCGGACGGCGTCGGTCCGGGCTCGATTGATTGAAACTCCGCGCCGACCCGTTCGCGGACGCACACGCGTAAATAATTCGGAGAAAAGAGCAAATATGCAAATTAGCGCGGTCGAACTTACCTCCGCGACGGAACGATGATAACTTTGAGTTACAAGAGAAGCAAATAAACGGAAAGGAAAAAAGGCCGGAGAGAACCAGAGAGGGGAGACACGACACGCTCACGATATGAAGTTATGGGAATAATCGACCGTCGCCGATGAACATTTTGTGGCAGTTAAAGAAAAAGAAAATAAAAACACTTCTGCATGCCCAGTCTGTATAAATGTAATAGGATAATTTATCCATGGAATTACGTTATAGCGAAATAAATTGCGATTTCAATATTTAAACGAAAAAAGAAACTTTTCAATTTATCCTATTTCTGGGTTCTTCGATAAATGATTTACTTTTATTTAGTTTCAGAATAAAACCGAATAGAAAGCAAATAAAATTCATTATTACACTGATGAAAAAATGCTGTTGAATCAATTAAGATTCGGGCAGGGACGTTCAATTAAATATTTTGTTAGTTCAACAATTTATTGGGTGATTCCACCAAAATATTGTTGAGTCCTTAAAATATTTTGTTCGACCAACTAAATATTTATTTGAACGTACCTGCCCGAATCTTAGTTGATTCAACTGAACTTTTATATCAGTGTAATAATGGATAATCGATTAATAATTAAAATAATAAAATTCAATAGAATATAATATTTTATTATATTTTATTTTATTGTTCATTTTTTATTTTGTCGATGGTTCGATGATGCATCGGTGTGGAGCGAGGTGAGGAGATAGCTCGGAATACGGCACACACGCCGGTGATGCATTGCCTTCTCATATTCCCATGTCATCGTTTAAATAATTTGCCACTATTTTACTATCTGAAACACTGCGGGTGACCTTTCGATTATGGTAAGTACACAGTGAGACAATCTCCGCGTGCTGCGGGACGGTGAAACTGTTCCGTTGCCACGCTTCTCTCCGTCTCGCACAATAGCTTCTCTAATGTTTCGCCGCGTCGAGATATTTGAACTCGTGCGCGGTCCCGGTCGCAGCAAGTCGTTTATCGCTAGGCGAGATAGACGGCAAATGGTCGGGTAGGAAAGCTCTCGTCACGATTGATCGATCAGCGGGCCATTATGGTCGACCTTTTCGATATTCCGTACACCGTGTACGGAGTCGTACCTACCCTTATCGATGCAACGAGAAATCGCTTATTGTACAATGTAAACGGCACAACAAAAAAGGTTGGTATATTTTAACAAACCTTTTCTTCAATTTATTTTCCCCAAAGAGCAACAAAGTATTTTATTTCTTATTAATTTTACCATCGTTTTTTTCAATTTATTATTAACAAATAATTAAATAGAAAGTTTTCAAAAAATGGTTACAAAAAAAGGTTTGGACATTGTAACAAACCTTTTTTTATTTATTTTCCATAAAGGGCCCCAAATTATATTATTTCTTGTAAATTTTACAATCTTTTTTGTCAATTCATTATCAGCAAATCGAAATTGTAAAATTGATAAGACATCAACAATTTTTTTTTTAATATGTATAAATCTTTTTTATAGTGTAGGAGCGATAATTCTTGGCGCACAGTTTCGCACTCCGCACCTACCGGGCCATATAGCACGGGCTCTCCAGCGGGTAAGATTTCGTTCGTTAGTCCGCCAATGATGAATGAAGCTGTTTCGCGCGCTCCCGTAATTAAAAATATGTTAATACGAACCCCGGGACAGCTAATTGGTTTTTGACGATTTTTTTTTCTATATAAATATATTTTTTTTGCGGATCGAGAGGGATCGAGTTTGAAGCGCAGTGTGTATCGAATGTGCGATGCCAGCAAGTTGATTTATCGACGAGTCATCGGAGTGGGCGGCCACTCCAAGCTAATTATAAAAGTATCTATGAGACTTTCTGTTTTTCTCGCTTACCCACAAACCTGCTCATCGTCACTCGAGTCAACAGCTTCGTTTCACGGGTCCCCGCAAATTAATTAACACAATATTTTTTTATTAATCAAACAAGTAAATTATTTTACAAAAATAAACTATTTTATTAAACTAAATGCTTTTATTAAAAACATTTTGTAAATAAATATAAACATTAATCTGCGGCGCACGGCTCGAATAAATAGTTTTTCCGGACTGTTCCCAGGATCGCGACTAAAAGGTCTCTCGCGAAAAGTGTCCCTGAAGTACCCATCAAAGACACCTCAAACCGAGTGCATGCGCCGAGTACACTTTTACCGTTAAAGGGTCCCGGCGACCCGAGCCGCACATCCTTAACGTACGGCCCATTGTGCATTTAAACTCCCTTATGAATAATAAACCCGAGGCGCCTGGCGCGCTTGTGTACGTTTCTGCTTATCCGCGACCTCTCAGCGCCCATTCTTGGCGTCAGCCTCACCAGAAGCACGTACATGCATCCATACGCGATTGAATAAATATGTATATATAAATAACGCGTACATAGCAGTACGTAAGTCGACGCTCTTGCGGCGCGGTCTGCGCATGCGCGCCTCCGCCTTATATGAAATTTATGTACGCGCACCGGCGCGCACGAGAGATCCCCGGTATCGCGCTCAGGAGCGAGATAGGCGCTCCTCTGACAATTAATTAAAGAATAATTTCTTGTCTTTGGTCGAATATATCCGTGGCGGTTGAGCTGTAGAGCGACGGAGCAAGCGCGGCTGCAGTTGGCGGCCAATTATACTGCGAGACGAGAGCGGAATACCAAGCAGCGGTAACCAGGAGCGCAGAGCTGACGGAGCGCAGTGTGCGCAAGTTTGTATGAGCGGAGTTGGCGAAGTTCCCTGTGTGCGGCCACCGTGAAGAGAGGACGGCGAGTGGCGGACGACCACAGGGCCGAGAGGAAGAGGAGACGAACCAGAAACCCCGCGAACGCTGCGCGGATACCGCTGGAGCCGCGACTCTCTCGTCTCTTGGGCTTCTGTGTCGCTGCGGCCTCCGATGGCCTCTTCGGGGCTACCGTGCGGGTTTCGGAGCTTCCGTTGGGCCCGCGGAGGGACTCGGCGGGAGGCGACTGGACGGATGAGGACAATCGTTCGATTTACGGGGAGGCATGTTGTGCGACTTTTGACGCGTAGTGGGTTGATGGGAACGCTATTTCACTTCCGGTGGCAACGAGAAGGACGGTTACTGGCTCCGGATTAAGGGGAAACTGCACCGATAAAAAAGTACGGTTGAATCAACTGAGATTCGGGCAGGGACGTTCAAATATAAATTTTGTTCGCTCGAACAAAATATTTTAATGACCCAAAAATATTTTGGTGAGACGACCCAACAAATTGTTGAAACAACTAATTTTTTAGTTGTACCAACAAAATATTGAGTTGAACGCCCCTGCCCGAATCTTAGTTGATTCACCCGTATTTTTTTACCAGTGTGGTAATGAGTTGGTAACGAACAATTTACAAAGTATGAATTACCTATCGCATCATTCCTAATTTCCCTGATCGTTTCTTTTAATTCCTGGTATTTTCAGGGTTTCGGGGATTTTTCTGACCGGATGCCATCATGTTCAATCTATTAAACAGTAACTACCTTAAGAGTCATTCATAATTTCCCTGATCGTTTCTTTTATTTCCTGGTATTTTCAGGGTTTTAGGAATTTTTTTGAGCGGGTGCCATTATGTCCAATCTACTGAACGGTAATTACCTTAAGAGTCATTCATAATTTCCCTGAGCACTTCTTTTATTTGCTGGTATTTTCAGAATTTTACGGATTTGTCTGACCGGATGTCGTCATGTTCAATCGACTGACCGGTAACCACCTTAAGAGTAATTTTGGTTTTCCATATTTTCTTGACTGCGATCGCTTCTTGCTGCAATTGAGTCTCGACTGCGATTGCGGAGAAAAAACAAATCTTTCCCCTCAAGTAGTAACTTCCCTCGGCGTGTGAAAAATATAAAAAATAATTTCCAATGGCTTCCAATCAGGCAGCGGGCACGAAACTCGAGCGGAACTCTCGATGCCCGGCCCCGAGCCGACCATCATCACGAGTGGAAGGATGGACGGTGCTTAACACACGTATGACACGGGATCGCGAGGGCAGACTTCGGTCGACTAAAGGGACTCGGGTAAATAAAATTCACGATTAACGCGCGTGGAATCGAAAAACAGGAGGGCGAGTGAGAGGGACGGAGATCGTCCTCGGGCTCCTCGTCTGGGTTTATCCAAATTAATTGGTCGTAAATTAAGGTGGCCGGGCGGCGCACGGTGCGCCCGGGATCGGAGCGGGACGGGGAATCGGGATCTCACTCGGCGTGTGTGTTCAGAAGAACCGACGGGGACGCTTCGCTCCGTAAACCGAGGCGGAGACCCCTGAAGAGGGAAAGAGGGAAAGTAAGAAAGACGCGAAAGGGAAGAAAGCGAGGAAACAAGGACGAACTCATTGCCCAAAAATCGACGAGGGAAAAAGAGAGCCGAGAAAGCGAGAACGAAAGAACGTGGAAGCGAGACAAATGGCCGAGGGAAAGAAAGAGCCTGGGGACGATGGAACAGAAAGAACACCAAGAGAGGTGAGGAAGAAGAAGAGGAAGATAAGAAATGCGCCAAGTTTGGGAACAAACGAAGAGAGAAAGAGGGATCGTGGTATATTATAGCTAGGAAATATTGAGCTTGGTCGGTACAGCGAACCCATGTGTAGGAAACAGCGGGACAAAACGGAACAGTGGGGCAAAATGGAACAGTTGGGCAAAATGGAACCATTGGGCAAAATGGAACGGTTGGGCAAAACGCAATGTTCCAATCATTTTTGGATGGACAGTGGGGCAAAATGGGACGGTGGTGCAAAACGGGACAGCGGGCAAAACGCAATGTTCGAATCATGTTTGGATGAGAGAGAGGGGCAAAAAGAGACGGAAAAATCCGGGCGTATCGATGGGGCAAAATGGGACATCCAAAAATGATTGGAAAATTAAAATTTGCTTACTATCTCGTTTTGCCCCACGGTCCAATCTCTTCCGCTCTTCCCCATATACATCCCTAAATACATACAAGGCAAAACGGGCGCCATTGATGAAAGACGTCGGCGTATCATGAAAAAATCAATCGAGACAAAATAATTATATTCAGACTTGTTGTCCATTTTACCCCAATTTTTATTATTATTCGAGTTGCCTGTCCCCCCCTGCCCGTTTTGTCGCCATCTATCCTACACATGTCTATGTGCCAGTGTGTGTAGCAGTAGTGGAAGAGCCGGAGGAGGTTGAAACAGAAAGAACAAGAAGAGAGGTGAGGAAGAAGAGAAGAAATGAGGCAAGTCTGAGGATGAACGAAGAGGACACTGTGGTGTATGATAGCTCAAAGACATTGGGCAGGGCTCCTATAGCGAACGCACCTGTACATGCTTTTATATATACGTATATGTGTGTATGCGCGAGTGTGTGAAGGAGCAGTGGGAAAAAGGCAAAAAAAAGGTGAAGTTGCCATCGACCGGCAGGAGGAAGGGTTAGGAAGGGAGGGACAGTAGCGCATCGACACGCCATTATGTGGCGGCTGGGACTAATTTATACAAGAGAAAGACGAGGAGGCCGCGGAAAGTCGATCCTCGGAACGAGCCGAAGGGGGGGGGGGCAGTGGGATTACTTAAGTGAGCGAGCGAGGAGAGGAAAGGAGAACCAGGGAGCGAGGGAGAAAGATAGGTTCCCTAATTGGAAGCCAGCCACTGTTTCGCGGTGTGTAACGATGCTCGAATTCATGTCGCCGCGCGGAATTAAGCCGACTACGGTGAGGTGTGTGTGTATGTGTGTTTGAGGAGGACTTCGGCTCCCTTGTCTGTACGTGTGCGCGCGCGAGGGAAGCGGCGAGGCCTCGCGAATGGCAAAGCTCTCATTTATACCTTTTGGCTTTGTACCTAGCATCGCGGTGTTGTTAGATTATAAGCGATGACATATAATGGCCCGATTGCGTAATCGCCGTATGGGATCTTCGCGAGGATGATGAAGAGTGTATACCTTTTGGGATTGTTCTGAAGGATAATGCGGAGAAAGGTGATGCTGAGATTTTAAACGAAGGGTTCCGCTTTTTGGTATAAAATGGGCACTTGAAATATATTTGATATGTAAGAAATGGTACCTTAAGGCCGTGCGATAAAATTAATTCGTTATGTTGATATAATTTATTATTGAAATATGTTATCTACACATATATATTTTGAAATATAAAAATACATACCTTCTTATCTTATTCTTTTAAGTATAGTAATTTTCTGCATTCATTTACTGAATCAAACTTATAATTTTCACAATGCTTTTTTTAACCCATTACACCGTTCGGTAATTGTCGATCTGAAACGACGTCGGTGCGGTTGTTTAGTCACGCGTGTTCAAATGAGTTTCCGACACTTTTTCCCCTACGTGGTCGGCGAGATAAAAAAAGATAATAATAATAGACAAAAAAAGTTCTTGACACGAGAAAAATAGGAAGCGAAGCAGGACTCGGAACGAAAGCGGGGTGAAGGCGCAATCGAGCAAGGTGCGAGATTTTCCCTCGTTAAAATCAAAGACTCACGTACTCGAGGCTCGTACTCGAGGAAGGAACGTCTCCCCGGCTCGCCGTGGCCGCTACACTCTATAAAGGTATAGAGCCGGGAATACAACACGTGCCCCGTCGGTGCGACGAGCATTTACGGCGAGAAAGTTTTTCCTATCGCCGACGCGCTCTCGCCCGATCCCGCGGCTGCGCAGTACACACTGTACCGGAGACAGTTTATAGGACTCCGGGTAGAGACCGCGCTTCCGCGGAAGGTCGAATCTCTTTCTAAATGACACACGCGAGAGAGGAGAAGCCTAATTGGCTACCGGTCTTGACGGCCGATCGCTTACTAACTTCTGCTGCTCGGCTTCGCGAGCGAGGCTTAAACCCGCGAGAGGGGAATTATCGTCGTAGATCTCCGGATCCTCTGTCTCGCTGCCCGCCGACTCGGCCGTATCGAAAGCGCGGACCGCTTTCAGCACCGCTTTTAAACCCGCGCGCGTGCGTGTGCACGATTGATGACCGAAATATTTTCTCTTGTTATAGGATCGAGATTTTTATTTTTATATATATATTTTTTTTTTCATTGATTGTGCCAAAAATATAGCGGAGCTTCTGATGTTGATAAAAATGGGGTTTTTTGTGCCCGAGGTATTTGATAGCAATTTAGTGAGTTTTGCGTCGGCTCTCACCGATCGTTCCATAATTGGCCATTTCGGGACGATTTTAAGACGAATAAGATTAATATACTTATATAAGATGAATTTTGTGATTACTTTATCGAATTTTGTAAATCAACATTGCCGAAATTATTGTATTTTTTAATTTCCTTTTTTAAAAGTCTCAGCGTAAAAGTTTTAGTGTCGCTTAAGCACTTAAATATAATATCTCAAATAATTTGATCTCCCCAGTAAACTCGATGTTTAACCAAGACCCTAAAAGCTACAATTTTCCAATCAAGAGACACCACTTCGACTCCCCAAAATGTGTTCCAAAAAAATAAAACAAAAAAATAAAGACCCACAAGTAAAATGCTCGACGTCGATTTCCGAAATCTCGTCGGCGGGTCACGTTCGCTCGGGCTCGAGTCTTTCCCCGTCGTTTCCGATATGCTCGCCCCTTGGCCGGACTGGACGGGACGGAGGCAAAAAATCCCGAGAGAATCCTGGGGCAATTAGTCGATATTTTAATGCGCAAAAAAATCTGGCCCTCGTTATATACCGGTCGAAAGAGAGTGAGGGTTGCGGGGTGAGGGGGCGAGCAAGACCGGGGAGGATCGGCAGTGGGCCGAGATGGTTCGAGAGAGGAGGACGAGGAGGATGAGTATCGCCACTTCCCAAAGGACGGGGAGTAGAAAAACGCCGCTCACTCGGCCACTCGGACGGCCGAGAGCGGCACCTTGTTAGCGCAACGATTCTTCGCTTGACGCGGGCCTCCGAAAAATAATACGGACGTTAACCCGTTCCCGGCCGGCGGGTCGGTCCAGCTCTCGGCCAGAGGCGAAATAAGGCGGGACAGCGGTAGCGAACGGAAACGGCATCGGGATGCCGGACGGCGCGCACTTCTCCGTCGAAATAATAATACGGGCGGCGTGAATCGATCCGGGGAATCACGATCCTCGACGATCTCGATCCCCCCCCTCTCCAAGGAGAGGGGGGGGGGTCGCTAACAGACTGCTCAAAGATCGTTCGGCCGTGCGCGTATCTCGGAGCGAAATCGCGAATATTTTGTCAATAAAAATAAAAGGAGCGTCGGGATCTTAAGTATCGGGCAATTATGACTAATAAACCCGAATGGAGACTATAAAGCTGTAATGTTTATTAGCGAGCGTGTAGAGGTCCTCGAGGACCGGCATTAGGAACGGGCGAACCGACCGCGAGGATCTTCGAGTGATAGATCGGAAATGAAGACACAAATATAGAAATCGTGGACTTCTATTTTTAAGGGTCATCTTCGTTGAGTTTTGTTCTTGTCTTGTTGGGATTGTTGCTTTTCTTATTATTGTTTTTGAGGGAGGAGGGAAGATGCTTCTCATTGATTGTGATTGGCTGGTGGGATTGATTGGATGGTAGTGGGTAATAAAAAAATTTGTGGTGGGAAGAAAGGGGAGGCGGGATTTGACGTCGACAACGACGAAAATTGTTTTCGAATCGAGTGGAGTATCGCGTACCTCTATCTACACATAGTCCAGTTGACATTGCAAACGATATCTAAAGTGTAGATCATTTTTATAACAAAATTAATATTTATAACGAAATTAATTTTTACAACAAAATTAATGTTCATAACAAAATGAATGTTTATAACAAAATGAACGTTTATAACAAAATGAACGTTTACAACAAAATGAATGTTTATAACAAAATGAATGTTTATAACAAAATGAATGTTTATAACAAAATGAATGTTTACAACAACATGAATGTTTATAACAAAGTGAATGTTCATAACAAAATGAATGTTTATAACAAAATGAATGTTTATAACAAAATGAATGTTTATAATAAAATGAATGTTTATAACAAAATGAATGTTTATAACAAAATGAATGTTTATAATAAAATGAATATTTATAACGAAATGAATGTGTATATCGAAATGAATGTTTATAACGAAATGAATGAATCGAATTATTATAAAAGAAGGATTTTTTAAAATGAACTATTACACAGAACGAATTTTTATTTTAAAAAGTTTCGTCGATCGTCCGCGCACCTCTATAGAGTTTATATCTCGTAGATGCGATACGCGACCGGAGCATTCTGTGAAGCGATGACAATCTCCGTGCGGGTCGGGGGGGGGGGGGGGGAGGGGAGGAGCAGGACCTGAGCAGGAACAGCAAAAGAGGAAAAGAAGCTGAGGAGGCAGAAGCAGCAGCAACAGGGCTAGGTGTGGTCCGAACGGTGAACACCGCGGGTTTCCAGGAACGCGAGCCATTAGACCTTCCGGCTGGTGTTATAAATTGTACATCGTTTAATTAGGCTCTACTCTCCCGTGGCCGTTTCGTGTCGGAGCCGCGCCGGGTTTCCCCTCCCTCGGTTATTTACCATTTACTCACCGAGCGCGCCTCCCCCGTTCGCTCAGTCTGCCTCGGACCGCCGTTTTTTTTAAATTTTTTTCGCTGGTTCCTCCACGCGCAGGGCGCATCGGCGGGGATGCTACCGCGCATCAAATTGGGTCCAGGACCACGAGGCCCGTCAGACAAATCCTTTCTACTCTCGTGCTATTTACCGATCTCTTTACACGAGACGGAGTAACGACTCTCAGGCCAAATCTCGACGGTACTAGAATTATTCCGGTTATGTTAAGAGCGAAATACCACGGTCGGTAACGAAAACTGTAATCAACTTTTTTCCGAGCTGGTAGCAGGTACGATAAAATGAGACGTCTCATCTAGAGCGGATGTCACATCAGCATTGGATGAGACTTCTCATTCAACCGCGCATGCCCAATATCCATGAAAAAATTTTATTACAGTTTTCGATACCGATTGGGTCCTCGATCGGTAACGAAAACTTTAATACGAAGTAAACTTTCCCATCGTCTATGACCGGTCATAAAAAAAAATGATATACAACTTGAGACAAAGGTTTCCTAATTGCCAGAATTAAATTGTCCTCGATCGGTAACGAAAACTGTAATCAACTTTGTTCAGAGCGGGTCACAAGTACGACAAAATAAGACGCTTCATCTAGAGCGGATTTCACATCAGCAAAAAAAAATTCATTACAGTTTTTAATACCGATCGCGCTCCCGATCGGTAACGGAAACCTCAATTCACAGTAAACTTTCCCATCGTCGATTATCCACCATAAAAAAAAATGATATCCAACCTCCGAGAGACACCGGAAAATACAACGTTTCGCTAATTGCCGGAATTAAGTTGTCTTCGGGTATTTTATAAAGGTAGAGAGGCGAGTCTATATAGCATCGATCTAATTATGCATGATATTCCGATAATAATCGCGCTATGGACTCGAGTGCCGAACCGGTGGCGAGATCGCACGCGAACCTGTAGTGCCTTCCTACCAGTTGATACGTACAGACATACACGCGTACATAAAGTTTATACGTACGAGCGCATACGTACGAACAGAGGTATGCAAGCTGTACGGAATTCTCTCAAGAAAATTGAGAACTCGACGTCGAGGGAACGAGAGTCCCTCGTCGATGTATATATAGGCGGCGGCGGCGTTTAACGGACGGTTCGATTCTCGGTTTCCCTCGCGAGCAATCCGAGCGAGCGGTGGCAAAAATTCCAGTCTTATCTCGACTGATGAAGTAGAAATTAGTAGCCGCTACCGTACACAGGTCGCTCGAGCGATACTGGCTCGCACATAAACACATAAACTCTCACACACTCACACACACATGGATGCAAAGTGGAAGAAAGATAGCGGCGAACGATGGAACTGAGACACACCAATAAGAACGTTGGCGAATGCATCTTCGATATATCTGTACAGCTATATGTACACTTTACGGGGAGATTCAGTGAGGTGTATATATATGTGTGTGTGTGTGTGTGTGTGTGTGTGTGTGTGTGTATGGTGGAATAAGCGTTCTTGCTCCGTCGCACGTCCCGACACTGCGCCCCGGTCGAGCCGCATTCGAACAACCGTAAGTGTTGGATTCTCGACCGTTGTTAAGTAAATTGGGTCCCCAACCGGTTTCTTATTTCGTGGCCACTGTCTTACTCCGGCCTGTGTACGCTCCCGGGCGACCGGCAACCGGGTCGTCGGATGAAACGATTCGGTGGATTTTTGGTCGCTTCGCTTATTTATTTTTTTTTACTATGATTTTTCTGGTTCCTATTATTTTGGTCGATTGACCGGAAAAGCAGTAACAGTTAAAAATCCTAGATTCTAAAAAAATGTGCAAATTTGTGACGAAAAAGTTGAAATCAATATTTTGCAACTATATAAATGTTGCGACCGAATTTGTGGCTCTGAGGAAATTTGAAGTAGCAAAAAAAAACAATCGAGTCCTATGAATGATTCGGTGGATTTTAGTCACATCGTTTTTTTTTACTATAATTGTTCTGGGTTTAATTATTTTGATCGAGTGACCGAAAAAACAGTGACAGTAAAAAGCGAAAATTGGCCCAAAAAATGTCTACATTTGTGACCAAAAAAAAGAATATTTTTCAACTTTACAGGTGTTGCAACAGAATTTGTGGCCCTTAGGAAAGATTAAATAGCAAAAAAAAAACGGTCGAGTTCTACTCAGCAGCAGCGAAGCGTTGCCAGCGTGACGAGTTTAGCCCTTTTTTCTCTCAACGCCGGTACAGAGGAGGGACGAGAAGGAGAAGGAATCGCGGGAGCTGCCCGGCACTCCGAGTAGGTTACCGAAAGATCTCGGCTCCCGATATCCCTCGCTTTTTTTTGTCAATTTATAAGGATTTATACTCGCAGCCTGGTGGCCGAACTCGTGCCTCTCCTCGCCCTTTGCCTCCGTCCCCCTCTTCGTCCGATGTGCTACCGCGGCTTGTTTCGGGGATGGAGGAGCTTCTTTGCCGATTTCGATCGACGATCCGAGGCGTCGTTAAAGTTTCGAAAAAAAATATCTACTTATCAATCATAAATTGTATCATAAATAGAAATTCACATAAAACGGGAAAACACAAATTAAATTGTCTTTTTTAATTACCCTTTAGAAGAGATCGGATCGGAAAGATCGAGCCAATTAATTCCAATTACCCTTCGATATCAATTAAAATAATTAATCCAACAAATCTGTACCAGCATTTAATAAAAGAAAATATCATAAATTGTATCATAAATGGCCGGCAGTTCAACTTCCTCAACAGATAATTTAAAAAAATTCGCATACAACACGAGAATCCAAATTTATTTATTATTATTTTTAATGATTACCTTTCAGGAGAGATCAAAGAGAAAAGATCGAGCTAATTAATCCCAATTACCGATCGATGTCAATTAAAATAATTAATCCAACAAATGCATGCCAGCATTTGATAAATCACAGAAAAAAAGTCTCCATCCGACGTCACTTATGAATCACAAATTGTATCATAAAAGGCCTACGCCAGCTTCCTCGAAAGACAATAAAAAAAAAAGTCCACAAAACATAAAAATACAAATTAAATTGTCTTTTTGCATTATGTACCTTTCAGAGCAGATCGGAGATTCAAGATCGAAGCAATTACTCCCAATTACCGATCGTTATCAATAAAAATAATTAATCCCACAAATGTTCAGCATCGATTAATAAAACCAAAAAAAAAAGATCCAACAAAAAAGCGATCAATTAAATTTCATCGAACAACGAGTAACTGCGGAAACGTGAAAAGAATAAATCGTGAGAGAAGCGACGAGCGTCCGAGAGTCGTCGCCAACGTTTTCAGGAAGGGAGAGCGAGATAGAGGAGAATGCGCGGAGGCGAGAGAGAAGCGAGTCGACCTTAATGATATTGTAGTGGACGTGGCCGCGCGCAGGCCGGCTCTAATTGCGCTGCACCGAAGCGGCCATGTTCCCGAGTCGGGGGTGGATGAGCCCGGAGGAGAAAGATGGACCACGCGCGCGAGTGATAGCCCGGGGCGAACCGCGGGGAGAATCGACGACGAGAGAGGAAGAGGCTGCGCGCCGTGGTCAAGGAGGACGGCGAAGGCGCTCGGTTGGCTCGGCCAGAAAAAGATGAGGAAGGGCCGTTGAATCCGAGAAACAAAGGGGGGATTGTAACGGAAGGGAGAGCCGGAGGCCAAGTCGAACCTCACAGTTCGACTCGATTCAAAGGCGAAATGACGTTACCTATCAATGATAAATTGCGTCACAAACCGACGGCCCAACTTCCTCGACGCATCATTTTTTTACATTCGGGTAAAAGATTTTTTATTTTTTTGGCACCTAAGAGGTGAGCTCGGAGAGAAAAGATCGAAGCAATTCATCCCGATTACCCATCGGTATAGATTTTTAAATAATTGATCCAACAAATGTGGACCAGCAATTAAAGCAGAGAAACAAAAACCTTCCCAGCCGGTTACTTATCAATCGCGAAGTGTGTCATAAATGGGCGGTAATCCAAGTAGGCGAGAGCGGGGCAAAATGGGGCAACGGGGCAAAACAGGGTTTTTGGACAAAACTAAATTTTCCAATCATTTTTGGATCCGACAAGGTGGCAAAACTGGGCAGAAAAGCCTGATGTATCCGATAGGGCGAATTCAGGCATCCAAAAATTATTGGAAAATGATTATTGTAAAAAAAAAATTCATATTAAATTTAATGTACTAGTACTGAGACTTTGTATGCATAAACTGGTATATTAAATTTCATGTACACTTGTGATGAACAATCAATGTGCAATATATTTAAAACTTTAGAAATACTTTACTTTAATTTCACTGTAAAATTCCATTAACTGTTCATTACAATTGTACATTCAATTTAGCGTACAATTTTTTGCATAAAAACTTCCCCATCGGTGCTTAAAATCTGCAATTTTTTGAGCAGTCTATTCTATTCTATGTCGACTGCTCGGAGGCAAAAGGGCGTATCTGCAGTGTTTAAGCATGCGAGTTACGCCCTTTTGTTTTCCATCAGCCGATATAGACCTATAAATCGAGGGCGACTGACTCGGAGCGGTTTATAGAGGCGGAGAGAGAAAAGAAGGACGATCGAGGAGAGAACGAAAGGACGGAAGAGGCTCGAGAATGGAGGGGCGAGACGAGACTAACGAACGGGACGGGTCACGAAAGGCCTTCAAGGTAAAAAAGCTTAAAATGCAGCACGGCCGTTGGGAATCGGTAGCAATTATTGGGACGGTATAACGAGCCCGAAACGCGAATCGTCGCTGCGGGTATATCGACTACGAGCGCGAGGTGACGAGAAACCCTGCCCGATGGGACGCGGCGAGGTCTTCCGCGTTGGGAGCGATCGTTAGTGCGAAACGGTGACGAGGGAGAGGTGTTAAAGGGTCGATACACGCGCACGGTCTTGTCAGGCACCTGCCTTACTTTGTCACTGCTTGTACATCAATCTACACTTAAAAAAAAAATCCTGGAGCAAAGAGGCGCAAGAGTGAAATTTCATATCCGCAAAATCAAATGCTCGTACACAAAACGGAAATGAAATACAATTGCAACAAAAATTAATTAATTGCTTCAATAAAATTATAATTGGATAAATAATACTTTTGATTATTAATGCAATTTAAATAAACATCGTAAAGAGTATTAAAGAAATCTTTTTGGAGCGGCGTTTGAAATTTTATAAACGGCAAATGTAATTCTCATGCACCGAACAAAAATTAATTGCACGAAAATTAATGAATTTTATGTCAATAAAATGAAAATTAAATAAATAAATTAACAAATGTCATTTTCTTTAAAAAATGTTGATGCAATTTGAATAAAAATCGTAAAGAGTGAAACTTTGACTTTCTCCGAGAGAGATCTCCGAGATCGATTGAAATAATGTAGAGTCGGATAGCGTATAAAATTTCGGGCCGATAAAAATCGTTCCCTTGTCCGAGCGCCATTGCCCGACGGCTGCCGAAAATTCTGCGGGCTTGCATTATAAATTCGTTTTTCTTCCGTCGGCCATTGCAATAAAGACGACAGTGAAAAGGAGTTCGAGGGAGGTAGAGGTAGGTAGAGGAAATACTTATCGCAAAGTGCTTACAAGAGTCGTTCGGTACTTATTGTCGAGTGGCGCTTTCATTTTTTGTCGGACATTTCCGTCGTCGTCGCCGTCGTCGTCGTCGGTCGCCATGGGACGTGGAAGCATAACCATCGCGCTTGGCACGACCCGACGAGCAACCCCCGCGTCATCCCCTCGGCGCGCGCTTGCCGAGCCTCGTTATACTGGCTAGCGGAAGGTACGCTGTACCGTAGCTTCGGCGACCACCGCGAGGCCACCCCCCCCCCTCCCCCGGTCGCCCCCGGGGGTGCGGAGGGGGGAGGGTGAGTTTAGCGTGGGAGGGCGGTTCAAGCGAGGGTTGCTCCACTTGGCGCACGCGTAACCGCTGCCAGTCAATATTAACCGCCGGCATGAAGCTCTCGAGACCCGAGCGGCAGCGAGCACGGGCGAAAGAACCAACGACTCTACCCAGGCCGAACGGAAGAATAATCCATAGTGCGAGATGAAAAAAAAATAAAAGGATTAAAAATCGTTTCAGTTATCTGGGGACAAAATTTTGGGATGAAACAGACCTCGGGCTTAGGTTTGGTTTGGGTCAATTAATGGATGTTGAGGGGGTGCAAATTTGGAATTCATGAGACCATGCTTTTGAGGGTTGAGGATGTGGAAATCGTTTTTTGGAGTACTGGTTCTCTGAGGATGGCATGGAAAAAATTGTGTCTCATCGAGGCGCGAAGAGAAAACTACGGCTCTAAGGGTTAAAGGGACAGACCCTGGAAAAATGTAAAAGGACAAAATTATGTTTAAAAAAATTCCAAGCCGATAAGTAAATCTTATTATTAAGATTGTGTTTTTGGGATTTAAATGGAAAATATTGGTTTGGGAGTAAAATAATTGCTGTATTCGTGATAAGCGTGAAAAAATATATCGCATACAGCCTTGAAATAAAAGAAAATGATTAAACAGCGATGTTTGCATTTTTGAGCCACTTTTGGAAAAACGTCGATTTTTCGATTTTCAAAAATCGATATCTCGGCTCGCAGTGCAACTAGGAAAATTCCAAGGCGCTCATCGTGTTGTACGGAAAAAATACACAAGATAGGGTCCTGCCCGAAGTTTTGAAGTCATTTTGTCGTGTCGTTTCAGGATGTTGAAAAACGCAAAAAATTGACTCGAAAGGGGGAACCTAGCAATTTTAAAAATTTGTTTTTTCTTTTTTTAAAATGAACTTTAAAAGAATTCTTATCGGGTGCACTGTTCCTAATTTTTATAAGCAAATTTTCATCAAATTCTCTTCCATACCCTAATCAGATCAGAATCCCAAGAAAGAATCCCAAAAAATCCCACAAAGAAGCCTCGATATGTTGAATAAGCGCTCTAAAGCTCGGTTACAGCCTCACACAGATACGTATGTGAAGTTCGGATTGGGCCTGTTCCGAATCTTATCGGAGCCTTGTGCAACCCTCTAAAAACCCGTCCAATTTTTTTTTTCACACCCATAAAAAAATTTATTCGACGGCCACCGTTTATTAAGATTAAGCAAAATATTGATTTGATTTCAATAAATATTTACTTCATTTAAATAACTATTTACTTAATTTAAACAAATATTTATTAAAACCAAATAAATATTTTGCTTAATCTTAATAAACGGTGGCGGTCAAATAAATGTTTTTCCTGGGTGCAAACATTCTCATCAAATTCTCCACGTACCCATATCGGATAAAAATCCCAAAAAAATCCCGCTCGGAGGCCTCAATACGTAGAACAGGCGCTCCCCAGCACAGACGCAGCGTCACACAGACGCCCGTGCATGTGCAGTATCTCCCGCCTATAATAGCGCGTGCAGCGAGTGAGAAAGTGAGCGCGCTCGAGATCCGCTCCCCGCGCTCGCCCTGACAACTTCTCATTGTCCGCGATTCAACCGTCGCCGTTGTGACGCGGGGCTCATTGTTAATTAAACTACGAACGGTCCCCGGCTCGCCCGCTGCCTCCTCGCCGGTGTATTCACCGGCGCGGAGCAAATGTGGAAGCGGAGTACCGCCGGTACCGATAAGTATAACCGTACAACCGAGGCGTCGAAACCGCACGGCGAACAAGCCAACCACTTTCCACCGACACATGGACGGACAGACGCGCGGTCTCCACAAGCGAGGAACAGTTCGTAAAGCTGCAATCTTCGCACACGCTAACATCGCTTATAAACACAAACCGTACACACAAACGCACAACCACTCCGGTCTGGTCGACGTGACGCTTCATAGAACTGTCGGCAATAACGCGGCAGTTAATTACGAACGCGAATTAATGCACGGTACGGAGCCAGTATCGGGGAAGTCGAAGTAAACGGGCAAATAAGTGTGGAAGCGTCGAGAAATACGGCGAGCTCGATGTATATAACGTATTATAAATGGAACTGCTGCGCGTGTATCCGTGCCTTCGGCACTGTCTATACTTCTTATTGTTTATTGCAACGGCGGAGTGTGAGTTCGTGAGAGACTGTAAAACGTGCCGGGTAGCGTGTGCGCCGGGCATTGATAATCGAGATTTTTATGCGTAGATGGAACGCTCGCCGGAACTGTTGCCGCATCGCTTTGGAATGCCCGTCGGCTCGCTATTTGAAAAGAGGATTATCGGAGAAATTTCGAAGCAATCATTTTATTGATTTTTTTAATTCTTTTTTTTTTTTGTGGATCGTTAAGACACTGTATCAAAATTAATGTACGGGAGTTGTGAAGCGTTTTATGCATGAAATTGAATGTTTTTTTTTTGGTTGGATTTAATAGAGGAAAATATATTAATACGACCGGTTTAAGGATGCAAACTTCATGAGATGGTGGTTTATCGTGGTAATTTGTTTAAATTTAGTTGTAAGCATGAGAGCATTAAAAAATAATCGGGACATTCATAACGGGACTTTTGCCGTTCTCGTTCGTGATTTATTGAAAAGTTTGTTTTATATATTTTAATTTATAATATACGCAGACATTCGATCACTGGGCTCGTGGAGCGGGTATTGAGAGACGACGCGTTTGCGACGCGAATAAGAGAATGAATGTGTTGACATGGGCATTTATTTTTAATAACGTTACTTTCTATTGGAATTAAACGGATCGATGAAAACTATTTTTTTTACGTTGAACGCACTTCACTTATAAATGGCGTTGCGCTGTTCGCGTGCGGAAACGCGTGCTGTCCATTGATGAACAATCCCTTCGATCTCTTATTGAAATTATATTGAAGTATTAAAAAAAAGTGCTCGATCAGAATTTTTTTTTTTACATGGATCGCAGTTTACTTATAAATGGCGTTGCGCTGTTCGCGTGCGGAAACGCGTGCCGTCCATTGATGAATAAACCCTTCGATTTCGTGTTGAAATTACATTGAAGTATTTAAAAAAATTGCTCGATCAGCAGTTTCTAAATTTTTTTTGTCGTTAAGAAAATCTATAAGTCCCGGCCATCGGATTTGAGATGCAGATAGCCGAGCCACCTAATTCTCTCGATCGTCAAACTACCCGTTCCCGCTCGTCGCCCGGGCCCTTGCGAGCGCGAACCGCGCGGGGCAGCCCCCATAAAACGCAGGAAATTACCGGGTAGAACGCTTCGGTACTCTCGATATCGGGAGCCCCAGCAGCCCTTATCGAGACTGCCTCCTCGCCTCTCCGACTTCCCGCGAGCGAGCACGCGGACTCCTCGAGCCGGGGGCAAGTCGGGGAGGCAGAGTTCGCTCGTCGCCCGCTCCGACATCAGGAACGTCTTCCCGATAGCGGTGGATGCGCGGTTGGCGCACAACTCCGGTGTTCTCCCAAGTCAAGCTGAATCGGTCGCGGTCAGTACTTGGATGGGTGACCGCTTAGCCGTGCTGGCGCATCGACCGTTGAGCGCGAGGCGCTTTCTTCCGAGCCTTCGGTGTTTCTGAACTTTACTCAAGTGCAAAAATATCGGTGGATCAGTAAAATATGGCCGTCTGTCCCTGCACCGGTTTTCAGTGTAGCTAAATCGGCTACGGACGCACTGAACGTTAGGTGGCTCAGCTGAGTGTGGTTAGGGATTGCTAGGGGGGAATCGGGATGGTGTTCCGTAAAAACCCGGAACAGTATAAGGTGCACCCAGAAAAAAAAATTATTTGACGGCCACCGTTTATTTGGTTTAAGTAGAATATTTATTTGATTTAAATAAATATTTATTTAAATCAAATAAATATTCTACTTAAACCAAATAAAAGGTGGGCGTCAAATAAATTATTTTTCTGGGTGTGACAAAAATGCAACAAATAAAAAAAGTAGGTTAGAGCGGGGCAAAATAGGGCATGGGGCAAGACGTAATTTTCCAATAATTTGTGGATGCCCGAATTCGCCCCATCGATCGATCAGGCTTTTCTGCCCCGTTTTGCCACCTTGTCCGCTCCAAAAATGATTGGAAAATGTAGTTTTGCCCAAAAACCCCGTTTTGCCTCGTTGTCGCATTTAGCCCCGTTCTTCCCTACCCATCATTTCATAAAAAAATCCTATTTCCTCCATTACCTTCCAGCATATTCTCTCAAAACCCCCAGAAAAAGACCGCCTCTGCTGCCACGTCCGATTTCATTAGCCTCGGTCTTCCCAGGACCTAATAAGAGCGCCTATTCGGCTCCGCGGCCTGCTCGCCGCGATGCTGATGGAGCGACCAACAGCGCCGGAGGGGTGAGAAGTGTCGCAAAACGGGACACTTCTCTTTGTCGCGGGCGAAGTTTGGGAAAGAGAAGTCGGGCTCCGACCCGGAGAAGCGGCGAGAGAGAGGCTGTGTGTCGGCCAGCGGCTAGGGGTTCATGCGTGTAGGTGGCGCGCGTTTGTACTTCATCGCCGGGGTGTGCGGCGAGCGTTCGAACGGCAGTGGCGGGGGGCGTCGAGGGTTGACGGTGTTCGTAGGTATATGCGCGAGAACGGTAAAGGGAACCAAGCGCGGAGAGGCCGGTGGATCCTGAGCACGTCTGCGGATGATAGGAGTAGCGCCGCGGCAACAATACCCAGGAAATTACATAACTGTTGGAAATATCAACCAATACCAGTGACTACCCCAGCAGAGCGAGTGGCGTGCGGTAACAGTGGCTCGGAGTAGCGCGAGCCGACGGCGGGGCATCAACACCCGCTATGGACCACCGGCAACCCAAACTCCCAACCCCCCGCCCCCCCCGCCACCCCCCCCCCCCCACCCCGGCAGCCCGCGCACATCCTCCCAACCCCGCGCGGCTCGTCGTATTATTATAACTGGTAGGTGGCGTATTATACGCAGCCGTCGGGAGAACTCAGGCGGGCGAACGAGATAGCGGCCCACCGTGCTGGAGAATGAAACGAGAAATTGAGTTGTGCAGAAACAGGGAGGACGAGGAAAAGCGAGAGGGAGCAGAATGTACCCGGGATGCACGATGGGTATGAACCGGGCTTGGGAATGAACAATTTTTTTCTTTTTTTTCTGACGTGAAGTAACTTTTTAGGGCTGTAGTTTGAAATTCCTTGAGGATGTTGTTGCGTCACATTGTTTTTCACCAGGTCATTTGGTTTCGTTATTTCTGAATCGATTTTTTGAAGCGCTGAATATTTTGAGAGGTTACCAATTTTTATGATGCTTAATGAATTATTATAATTTTTTCTATTTACATTGGTTAACATTTCTTGTCCATCTGTTTATATTGAAAAAGTTGCAAGCTATCCTTATTATATATAATATAATTATTTATGTATTTATGAAAAGTATTGTAAAAAAAAAGTTAGTGCGTCCATGAGCATTAATGTCATGTTGTGCCCAAAAAATGGTCTATTTATTATTATAAATTTTTGTAATCTCCGGAAGAAAGAGGCAAGGCTAAATTATGCAGTTTTTTGTTGCTTGCATTTAATTTCGGTATTTCTAAGTTGGATTTCGGAAGCTCGAATTTTTTTCCACAAATTCTCATTATTTATTATAGTCAATGGATCATTATAATTTTTTCTACTTGAAATGATTTCTTTACTTAAATTTTCCTTTACTTTCCATCTATCTTGAAAAAGTATCATGCAAGGGCCTTTGCAGAATGAATATGACCGATTGTTATCTATTTATTTATTTATGAAAAAAAAATATATATTGTAAAAAATGTCCGTTTATACCCATCGCTAGCGGGCAAGGGTAGACACAACGAGAACGAGTAAAGATATCGCCGCTCTAGTTCCCGGTACAGTACTTGCCCGTGCCACACACTCTCGCGGCATCGGCGTCGACTGCCAAGTAATTCACAAAAATTAATTACTAACTTGTTCGCGCGAGAAGGCCGTGCGCGGGCTGTGCGACGAGCGCGAAAAGTGTGAGGGAGGAAAACGCCGAGGAAACGGGACGAGATCCCCGCGAACGAGAGCGACGAAGACGGGAGACCATTGGGGATTTCTCGCCTCGACAGAAAGTGCGAGGACAAAAGCCTCGAGCAAGCACCGGCTCGCTCGCAGTTTCAGAAATCGTCGAACAATGAAACACGCGCTGGCGCGAGCTGATTAAAATTAAATATAATACCCTCTCGCGAACGAGTCTCACGACGCAGCGTGGAATCGATTAGTCCCAACATTCTCCCAGTCAATTTTTCCAAGATCAAAATAACCACGATAAATCTCCTACCCGCACGGTAAAACAGCTTACGTGCACCGACAAATATTTTTTAAAATTATTTCGTTTATATTGTTATAATACTATATTGTTAGTTCTCGTGGAATAAATAACGCGTGTATTAGGTTTTGGGGCGGATATTATTAGTACAATCGCAGCGACATATCTCGAGTACGAACTGTCAAACGTCTGTTCTCTCTGAAGGTCTGATCAAGACTGTTATCATCTGATCAATCGATAATCCGTACGTTTGTCATTTGTCATACCCAGCTATTCCGGTCGTCTACGTAATATCGTGTGTCTCGGTCAATCCTCTTCTCTAGATTGATTGCAATATTAATATTATTAATTTATACAATTATTAAAATAATAATAAGATAACAACTCCAAATTATTAATATCCGCGAATATGCTGTTCTATATATACTGTTTTTATGACCTACCGACTTTTTTTACACCCCCTCGTCGGTGTTCTCAGAAGCCGAAGAAACGATTTTATATATCGATAAGTATTTAAAAACATTATTTAATATTATAATGATTAAAATATTGATAATAAATTATATATCATTTGATTTTGGCATTACATATTATTAAACTAATAATAACTCCAAAATATTAATATCCGTGAATGTGCTGTTTTATATAGATTTTTTTTATTACCTACTGACTTGTCTTTTTTTTTGTAACCCCCCGTCGGAGTCCAGAGAAGCCGTCTCTGTTGCCGGGGTGTGAGAAATAAAACGATTATATAAATGGTCGTTTAATGCCACGTAGTGGGGGCCAAATTGAATCTCAGCCAGCCAACTATCCGTGGACCGGGCCCTTGGGGTTCTCGGGTGGCAAAGCTATTGACCAAACGGCGCTGGGAGCTTCGATAGAAAAGTGTGACGTAACTTGGGCAAGGAGGGATTTCTCCCCTGGGCGCAACCCCACGCACGGCGTGCAGGCTCGTTTCGCCGAGTGAGATGGAAAAGTCAAACGCCTCGATGATCGACCCCATACGCTCCCTCTGTTTGTCTATCGCGTATGGTTCGCCGTGGTTTACCAGGGGAATAACCGAGTGCGCTGGGCGAGGCAACGTGTCGGGGGGAGGGGGAGGGGGGGAGGGGGGGGGGGAAAGAAGACATCCCCTCGAGATACTCCGAACGGTGATTAAGCGTGACGTACGATCGCGATTCGCCCATACATACACTATCGGTATAAGTAAACTTATGTCGTGTTCGATATCTGCGCCTACGTATGTAAAATTTCATGAGTTGTCGAATCTATTTTTACGACTCTGATTTTTCCACTCATTTCAATCTTTTTAATTCTGCTTCCTCGAGCGGAAGTCAGAGTACTTAAAATAGTCCGAAAATGCGAATTTTAGCCGGCGTCCGGATGTTTTATTCATTTATCGCAACTTGGAGAGCCTTGGAATCGGAAATATATCGTCGGGCCTTATTCCGCTGTTATTTCACGCCGGCTTGCTTTTTTGTAATACTTTTAATTAACTCTACAAAAAAAATAAGTGTTTCCATCCACCTTCTTAATTTTCTCACGATACAATTTACCCTCGAGATACTCCGAACGGTACAACTTATGTCGATAAGGTGTCTGTGCGTATGTACGTAAAATTTCATCAGACTATTCGTGAATCGTAAGCGTTATCGAATCCGCTTTTACACTGTAAAAAAAATTTGTTTGAAAATTAATGAACGGTATTGGAAGCTTTTTTACATAAACTGTTTCTGAAATTTCAAACACATGTGTGTTGCAATGTTACAGTAAAATTTGTATTTTTAATGGAAATTTTTGTAAATTCCAGGCAAAAGATTTCTAATTTTAATATCTCGTATCTTTATTTTACAATAAAAGTACCGTATCTTTATTTTACAATAAAAGTACATTAATGTTCAATTAATGTAAGTAATGTAAGCAAATTCCAATTTCCAGTACATTAAATTTACAATTTATTTTTACAGTGTATGACTCCGACTTCTCCCCATTTTAATTATTTTAATTTTGCTTCCTCATACAGAAACCTATGTTTTTGTAAAAAAAAAAAAAGACTTTAATGTCAGAGCATTTTAAATAGTCTAAAACGTCGAGGATGGGGATGTTTTATTTATTTATGGCAACAGAATTATTTAAGGCGAGAGCCTTGGAATCGAAAATATATCGTCGGGCGCAATTCCGCTGTGACTTCTCGATGACTTCCGCCGCATTACGGATACGAATTATATCATCCTTTTAATATGCTAAGGAGTCGATTACCAAAGATATTAAATTTCTTTCTCACAAAACACGGAAGACCTTCGTGATCTTAGACCTAAGCTGATATATTACAAGTCCGTAAGGTTGGAATCCGTTAAAGGCAAATTCCCCGTACATTGGAGCAAAAAATTCTACTTTAATGTTATCCGTTTCTTATTTCAATACTTTTAATTATGTAACTTTTAAAAAATAAAAAATATCAATCCTACACCCCCCCCCCCTCTACCTCTTTATTTTCGAAACACTATAACGTGTGAAAAACGGTTGTATTTCTCGTCGACATTGCTTTTTCGTTTTGTCCTCCAGTGCAGTGGAATTCCACTCCTGTTACAGTTTCGCGCAATAATGGAGACCGAAGCCCGATAATGTGCGAACGATCCAATGTATGTTTAACACAATGTCCTCTGCAAAAGGCCAATTCTGCAGTAAAGGGATGGCCTTATTGGAAAAGGGTAGATAAGGCGATGCGGGGATGCAGGAAAGAGGCGCGTGTGTGTGTGACTACGAAGAGGAAGGGGGCAGGACGGGGAGGGGGGGTGTTGAATGTTCCTGCCGCTCGTCGAACGGAAATTAAATATGCTTCAGTCGATAAGTCAGAAGCTGTGCAGAGTTTCGAATGGGAGGATGGAGAGAGATGAGGGCAGGACGGAGGGGGGGGGGGCGGGGTGGAGAAGCTGGGCGCGAACCACTACCGCGGTATCAACGCCGGGAGATGAGCTATTGTGCTATTTTCGCGAGGGAATGGAAAATCTGCGGGTAGCTCTCACGCGAGCTTTCGTCATTCGTTGTTGCTCTCTTCGACGTTTTTTTTTCTTTTTCAGTCGCTTCTTTTTTATTCATCCAGCGAGAGGGTTTCGTAGGCGAGGCGATTCTTTTTTCGGACGTTCCATCAACGGAACGGACGTGCTGAAGGATAAATTTCGCATTGATAAAGTGCTGACGTCCAGAGAACTAGGCTGATGCGGATGTCGGGTGAGTTAAGTCGGAAGGGCGTATGTTTTTTTTCTTAAGCGCGCGAGATACGACCTTGTTATTTTCGGCGGGCGATGTGTGTATGTGTTTTATGGTTTTTGTTCAGAAAATAAATAGGGCCGAGTGAAGGGGTCGAGAGAGAATTGAATTTGTTGCTAGTTCGACGGTTCTTTCGGGCGTTAGTCATTCACGACTGTCGATGTAGATGTCGCGCACATTGTAGAAGTACTAAAGTTCAGTTCGAGTTTTATATATTTTTATATAAATATTGTGCAACAAGGGTCGCACTCGCCAATTCGACCCTCGTTCCACATCATACTTTTTGTCACAAGTGCATGAATCTGCGGCACTTGGAACAGCAGTCGCGCGAGACGAATACTGAAAAGCGAGCTTATGTCTTCAGGGTCGAAAACGTCGAAAGAAAACTCCCAAGGGACGAAAGTGAACGAAATGCGAAGTGCGCATGCGCGATTCTGTCATTTCACCACAGGTTCACAACTGGCATGCAATAGGCCACTTTCGGCTCGCAAGAATGCCGTGTAAAGTGCCGCGATTCATGCACGAGTGACAAAAAAAAAGTTTTACTGATTCGGAAATTGGTCAGAAAATTTAGTGGGATTCCAGGATTTTATTAAACGTCCTAAATCTATCGGTCAGAAACCTCCGAATTAGAGCATTTTCAAAGTGTAGCTGGTACACGATGCTTGCGCTGAACAAGAGGTGCTGCTAAGTGTGGAAGAGTTATTGAGAGATTTTCATCGACTGCGTGAACGATTCAAATATTGGTTGCCGTATTGCCCAGATATTCGTCCAGTTCTGTTACAAAATTTATTTATTTATTTTTAATAAGTTTTGGTAATTCTGAGATTATTCTGAGAATTCAAAAATTTATTAAACGTCCTGAGCGAATTGGCTAGAAACTTCCGAATCGCAGCATTTCCAAAGTGTAGCTGCACCATGCTTGCGCTGTACAAGAAGACCTGCTACATGGTGGCCTTTTTTTCCCAGCAAAAAAATTCCCCGACTTTTCCCTGACTTTCCACTGACGAATTAAAATTTTTTCCTGACCAAACTTCTAACGACTTCTAATCAAAAAAATTAATGATGCAATTGAAAATTCATAATTATTATATTAACATTTAATTCTATTTTTTTTCTTCAAAATGTTCCCAATTTTTTTTAAAGCTCCTTTCTATGTACTTCTTATTTATGTATAAAAGGTTCGGCGACAATTTACTTTTTCCCTGACCAATTTTGAAATTCCCTGACATTTCTCTGATTCCCTGACCAACATTTTTTCCCCTGACTTTTCCCGGTTTTCCCTGACCGCGGCCACCATGTGCTAAGTGTGGAAGAGTTATTGAGAAATTTCAAGCTTTTCATCGACTCCATGAATGGTTGAGATGAATCTTTGTTGCCCGCATCAGTGACGGTCCATCTCGAGTACCAATTCGAATTCATTGTGCGTGCTCGGTGTGCGGTGACTCGACGAGTACCGTTTCACTTTCCGCTCGCCCTGTTTTACCCTAGGTCGGGAAAAAAGGTCCCGGAGGACCAAAAGTGGAACGAATGTCACAATAAACGGACCACGAGAGACTTCCACGGGAGTTCTCTCATTGATGTACCCGCGGATCGTCGAGGGAGCGGTAAATACTCGAAAACTTGAAAACATAATGGACTGCTCGAGTGCCGAGAACGGAAAAAGGGAAACAACTCTTTCGCCCGTCACGCCGCGACCATTAACAGACTCCGAGGCCTAACAGTCGACTTCATTAATGGGAAAAAATCATTCAACTACGGAAAAACGGATAAACGTCTCGGAGACTTTCGTTCCCAAGCAACACCCATTCACGATTTTTCGGCGCGAAATAATTCCATTCAGGACCTTTGCTGGGTGGGAAAAATCGCACGGTCATAACTTCATTGAAAAAAATTTGAGTAGCGGAGGATTTTGGCGAAATTGATGTTGGCAACTTTCGAGTGGACTCTCCGGGGCATCGTTGTTGTTCGCCGAGTGTGGCGTTCATCCCGAAGAACTATTTCCTGGTACGGACTGGCCTGAAATTTTGCAACTTTGCGGATAATGAAGAAAGGAGATAAAACTGCGGTTCAAACTACGGAATTTTTTTCCAGTTGGACAGAAGACAATTGCTAATAATGAATCTTTAAAATTTTTAGTAAAATGGCGAGCAGACTAGTCAATGGTCAATGGCGAGCTGAACTATCAATAGGGACGCCTGAAGTGAGACGTGTAGTGATGTGATATTGTTCTATTGTACCGAGCTGGTAATGGGCGATACCAAACATGTTAATTTTCTAAAATACTTATTTGTGAAACTAAATAGGCTATATTTTATCTTTTGTGAAAGGGTTGATCCCGTTGATAAATAAAATAAATAAAATAAATAAAATTAATTAGACTCTACTTATTGGTCTGAAATCATCCAATCCCCTGCGTGAAAGCAACCGAACAGAGTCAAGTGAGTTGGATTCCCAAAAATTCAAGGAAGTCTTCGCACCCCTCTTTCAATTTTATTCTCAAAGTGCCGTAAATATTTTTTAAAATCTTTCGTAGAACGATAAACGCCGATGAAATATTTTTATTTCTTCCTCGAGATAAATTCTCATCGACGGCGTGGCTGGACCGATCTGAGCTTCGTCCTCGAGTCGCCACTCGGTTAGCGGAGCGCGCCTTTAAGGTGCATTTTTGTGCGGAGTGCAGCGCTGGTTCATCGGGCCGCACGGAGATCCTCCGATTCTTCGTCGCGCCTTTGGTGAGCTACGGGGATCGTAATGCACGGACGAGTGACTCTACCAGGGCGGAGACCCGAGGCCCAGCGTGCTTCCCGATGTCCCGCGGGGGTGGAGAGCCCGGAGCGTCGGAGGCATCCGTTTGTAAATTTGACATAATGCGCCCTACAAGATTATTTAACGATTTATCACCGCGTCAGCGTCCTCGTAAATGCCAGGGAGGTCTATTATTACCTATATAATATAACATATATGTATGGTTGGTGTATATATATATATATATGTTATATATGATAGACGGGCAGTAGGTGGATGGAACAAAGAT
>JAPYZD010000621.1:0-32959 GCA_030522725.1 Ichneumoninae sp. B BG-2022a
TCTACAATTGGTTGGTTATAAATTATAAGTGTATAAATTATCGCTGATTGCTTAGAATGTAAGAATAAAATAAATAAAATATATTGGTATTCGTATTGGCATTGGAAGAAATGAATTGTTGCTGGTACAATTGACCCGTATTGACTGTTACAATCGACCCCACACCGGATTATTAGCAAAGTTACTGTGGCATCGGTTAATAACAATCTGAAATGGATCGTCTCAGCGATCAATTTGTTCTCCTTGTGCTTGTTTGCACTAATATTTTGTATTGTGTTGGTTAGCTGACGCAGTCCGCACAGCCGAAAAATCACTTCTGCACTCGCGAAACACATTTTGTTTCGGCAAATTGGTATTTTTGAAAATTCAGCTATGAGGTGATTGCATGGCCATAAAGTGATGTCTACAATGTTGCTCACTTCATATCCGATGCGTCCGATCATGCGCAGTGTTGCACGGCCGCTTGTTACAATTGACCCGTGTTACTTTTGTCCCCGGTCTCCCCTACTGTGAAGACAGTCCAGAATACAACCGTGGGGAGATGAACCTCTGCCGTTTAATATTGCGCCACACTTTCATAATTGCAAGGGTGTCACTGCCGCCGCAAGTTTCCGTTAATGATCATTCCATTTATTTTCCGCGAAATGAAAAGTTCAATCCTCGTCTCCGTCTTCCTTGAATTATGCATGACTCTCGTTGGAATCCTGCGGCCGATTCTCAGGATAAGAGAAAATGAAAATGAGAGAATGAGGGAGATGTGGGAGTCTTATAGCGGTTCGGATGAGACCCAATCTTCCCGCAAGACATTCCAGTCTTGAGGTGCATGGTATCCACTGAAACAAAAAGCGTTTAAGCAAGTCTCGGTTCAAACGCTTTATTTGACTGGTCCAAGAAGAGGCTTGGTATGTTTAAGGCAACCGACAAATTTTCTCTTCACTACGTACGGTGGGTTATGTGCACCCGGCAATCTTATACACACATCGTGTCAACGACCATCGCGAGCTTGGAGATCGTCTCGTCGAAAGTTTTCCCCGAGCACTTTCGTTAACCCAGAGTCCCGACCCACCTAGTTACGCGGAACGTTCTGGTACCGTGAGCCGTTTACTGATTATCGCGAGTCGTCTCGAGCTCCTTACTTCATCCACTTTCCCCTCGCTTCTCCGAGAAGCCCAGGCTCAAACCGTCGAGGTCTCATCAGCGGATAATCAACTCTGCCAACCGACCCGCCCGTACTACTGCTTACTATAACGATACCGGTTACAACAGCTATATACACAGCGTCACGTAATGTATATGAAAATATAACTATGTGTACCCGTTTTATGTATTCCGCTTTACAGTAGACCGCACCGTTCTCAAGCTAAAGTACTTCTTATCTTATTTCAGTCGTCTCCATGCTCATCCTACCGAACTCTCATGGCGGGCATGTAGGGGAGACCGGGGCAAAATGCACAGCGGGGCAAAACGGGATTGCGAGACAAAACGCAATTGTCCAATAACTTTTGGATGGTGGCGATGGTGGTAGGTGGGGCAAAACGGGTTTGAAAATCCGGACGTATCGTTGGGATAAAATTGGGATAAAATTGGGCACGCAAAAATTATTGGAAAATTGAGTTCTGCCCTCACTGTCCCGTTTTACCCCGCTGTGCCATTTTGCCCCGGTCTCCCCTACTGCGAAACACATAATGTATCATTACGTATGTATTTGTGGGAGTTCCTTCGGTTTCTATGCGAAATCCATTTGTGAGATTACGGAATGTCGTAGAGTTTCTCATAAATTGACTTCCTCTGATCGGACCGATCAACCTGAATGTCCCTCGTATCGATACATCTAAACGACCGGTTTTTCGATGTCCAAAGAGCTCCTCCACGTTACCCAAGTATGGTAATTCACATGGTTATGACAGCGCACAAAAGCTCCGAGGTTTTGAGGGCGAGTCCATCGCGGCCGTGCGATAGAAACCTCGATACATCATTTATCCGGCGGCTGATAACCCGTATCATGAGCGGCATCCGGTTATTTGCGATCCTGACGAGGAAGTTCGATAATCGACGGTCAAGTTCCGTGCAGCTTCGGGTGCGAAATCGACTCGACATACACCGGAACACCTCACCATCGACCGGAACGCGGTTGAGGGAAAAAACAATGGGTTCGCAACTTTTTAGGAACGCATCGTGATTTATGAACAACAGCTGAATTGATGATCGAGGGGTGGCCGAGGGTATAAACGGTGAACAAGGACGAAGCGAGAATTCGCACTAAGGGTGATTCACGTTTCGGCTCGGTTCGAACCGCGTCTGGGAATGCCGAATATGCGAGGCTCCACGGCCGACACGTCCTTTGAGTTATCGCTTTCGATAATATTGGATTCGAGGGCGCTCGCAACGGCCTTCCGGAATTACCGGGGAGAATACTCGGGGGAACCGAGATGTTGATTCCTCGCTGTTACGATTTCTATACAAAATCGACGGTTTCCGATAGCCGATAGAAATTATGCCAGGTATCCCCAGTTCGAAACTTTGAAGCGTTGTGGATAATACATCTAAAACCGCGCAATATTCGAAACGTCTTCGCCCGAGTCCCTAATTCGAAATATGCTCGACGTTATTCCCGCGTTTTACTCACACACAGACACTTATTCTACATACAGCCAACACAGTAAACACCTTCCGAACTCTTGTATCACCCGAGAAGGGCGATACACCCAGAAAAATAATTTATTTGACGGCCACCGTTTATTTCGTTTAAGTAAAATACGTAATTAATTAAATAAATATTTATTTCATTCAAGTAACTATTTACTTAATTAAAATAAATATTTATTTAAATCAAATACATGTTTTACTTGAACCAAATAAACGGTGGGCGTCAAATAAATTATTTTTCAGGGTGTACCGAAGAGCTCATATTCCTCTCTTTTCCATTGTCTCAGTAGAGTTATATTAAAGTTATTCTTTCCATTATTGTTAATCGTGCCTTTCGTTTCTCTCGTCCGAACTGCGTCATCGCTGTCCGCATGAAAAGTTTACTTGGGAGCCATAGGATTGTTTTTTCCTAAGAAAAAACAACACTAGGTCTCTCAACCTACAGGACATAAGAATTCTAATGTCCTTCATGTCGATTTCGTCGATCGGCTGTTCGTCCGACTGCGGAAATTTGCGACAAATCTCAAAGGAGTAGCCAAGTTCCTGACATATTGGCCCAGCATGAGTGGAGTCGGATGTTTCGTTCCAATATTCGCGTTCTAGTTCAGTGAAGCGACCGCAGCTGGTAAGCTGTACACCGGCAGCAGCGACGAAGCCAAACAGGATCACGATCATCACGGAGCTACGGGAATCGTGAAAACCGGGTGTGCCGCTGTTTCGGTGGGTTCTCGGTCACCGAGCGCGGGCGGGGGGGTATTCGCCCGAATTCCGCACCGTTCTAATCGTTACAGTTCGCCACTCGGGGCAACTCTTCCGTGATCCGGTGATGTTTCTCGTTCGGTCCAGCGGGTTGGCTATCTCCGTGTTACTCTGCCCCTGCGTTATACAACCCCCCTCTCCCAGCGCTCCCCCAAACCCGAGTTCGAAACGTCAATTTCGTGCGACTAAAGAGGGGAAAGCTCTGCTCGGTAGGTCATACACCAACACGAACGAAACGTGCAGTACGGAGGAGCGAAGTAGGTCGGGGGTCCGCAACATCGAAGCCAAATAAGCTCAAACTCACCGAAGGAACCGCGACTCCACTCAGGTTCGCACGTTCGCACACACTCACACACACACACTCCTACAGAATGCCCACTGACAGACCGCGTATAACTTATACCGCGGCTCCGGTAGCTCTGCCGAGTTCTGAGCCGGTTGGTCTGACTAGAGTTAAGGTAATCTGAGATCCTGCCATGTAAGGATACACCCCCGTTGCTCGTGGTCTTTGGTGCGCGTTCGTTTTTCTTCCATCTGTCTGTAGTAGTTCACATGATGCGATCCTTCTGTATAACCCGACCGAGTGCGCCTCCTCAGCTCTTGTATTGTGTGGTGAATATGGCCCATCTCGATTAACACGTAAATCAATGATGTATGAACCGGGTCATATTCCCCACTTTTACCCTATATGTTTTTTTTTTAGTTTTTGCAAACCGCGGACGCTTTATCCGAAACCACATGAACTTCCGGTCGGGAATCGATCACCCACTTTGCTGGAGTTAACGTGCCGAGAAACTTCGAGGTGACTCGACCAGCTGTGTAACGTGACCGGACGTGAAAGATCATCATAATTTCGGAACATTCTAGGAAAATACGTTCACCAGCTTATTCAAATTTTTGCACTCTATCTTCCTTTCTTTTGTAGTAACATTCTATAAAAACCTCAGTCCAGTACACGTTACGACTACATGGCACGCGGGTTTCCTTGACGGAGCACACACGGTCAGCGTAAAAAAAGAACAATGTGCTACTGATAACGTCAACCCCTTTCACTCGCCTCGTATACGCGTGGTAGCAAAGTAGTAAAGTGTAGTATCAGCTCTGTAGCCCACTCTCTATACATATTTATATTTCTGACGCGTCGCTACGCCATCTCATCCACTACGTAGCCAAGCCGCTGACCGCATGATCTATATTTTTACCCTTCCACCGATTCCTATTTTTATGCTTCCGTCGAGGAAAAAAAGAAGAACCGTGTACTGATCGTGAGATATCGCTGGTACGCCTCCTCGTATTTATGGAAAACGTCGAGACGCCTACGTGAGCGACACGTAGGCGCCCTCCCCCTAACTTTTCTTCGCACGTGTTTAATACCCCTCGTGCACGTCCTTTGGCCCTTTCAAGTTCAAGGGTAACACATTTCATTACCCTTTAAAATATTTAAAAAAAACTTTTAAAAATCCGATACTTTATATATACCTCGCCTTTTTCACGTGACCGTGTGTGTCACGTTTGCCACTATACTCCAATAATTTTTTATCCAGTTACTAACTTTTATCAGATGTTTGTCATTAATTTATCCCTTGGAGTCCATCCATACTTTTGCACCCCTGTATTCATCAAGGTAATACTTTGTCCAGAATCAATATTTCTTGGCTTCTTTGTAGCGATACGCCGCACTGTGAGCAACATGTATGTCAACCTGCCATACCGATGCAGCGAACAGTGTAGCCATTACAGGGTCCAGAAGCTAAATTCTTCGGTGCCCAAAGAGACACACGCGATCTTTCAGGATTGAAGTCTTCTTTGTGTCACTTTTTTTATAGTGGAATGTGATCCGACTTTTATTAAATTTACCCTTTTCAATCCCCGAGGAGCGCGAGGTATTCGGCCACGTGGGAAGCCTCGATTCACCGAAGTATTATCACTGTGGATCTCGCGGATGCCTATCACGAAACCCGCCACAACGGACATTCGGCCACGGTCGAATATACCTCTGTATCATATTTACGCTCGGTCCCAGACTTTTCAGACACGTCTATGACGTCATTGCAGAGACCCCTCTATATTTTCGCCAGTTCGCAGTGATCCATCCGGAGATATATAGTGGTCCATATCTTACAATAGCATATCGGAAATATACCGTCACGACCATGGATATTTGTATTCCGGCGTCTCCTCCGATCCTCTTCGTGAATTCAAGTCTTATTTCGCCCAGCAGCGCCAGCAGCAGCGTCTCCACTCCCGTCCCTTCATATACCCTGTACACTCGAGTTATTCGTCGTCTATATTTTACGAGAGCTGGCAGGGCCGAGCGCTTGTGCGCGCTTTCATGTCGGCACAGAGACTCCGCGATGAGTTTAGTGGAACAAAAGAATATGAGAGTAAAATAAAATTTCGTCATTCCGAGCCATTAAATCATATTTTTTTCTTTTTATACATTACGAGCAAAAATTTTTACTACGTGCAAGGAATTCCATAAAATTGCCCTTCCTTTTTCAGCTCGCGACTTTGCACGCGATAAATTTTCGTCTTTTCTTCAAAAGTTTTCATTTTGTTTCAGTTGGAATTTATGACAATTTTTTTGCATCGGATCTTCCGATTCCGGAACTTGAAATGTTTTATGGTATTTTGGTTGAGCGATGCATAAAAAATTCAACGTAATCGATTTTTAAGAATTCGGCATTCATATTTGACTATCGTGGAGCGTTCAAACTTCCTTGACAGCGGAGCATGCAAAAACACCGTGTAATATATATTTACGACGGGAACAGCACGCACCGGCACTTCGGTAGTTTATTCGGGTCACAGATTGCCGACCCTTGGACGTGTTCTGGGGCTCTTTTCTGCTCCCCCGAATCGTGCGTCGGACGTTTGCCCAAGAGAGAAATATCGAACGGTGAGTTATGGTGTTAGGTTAAACGTACAGATTTCTCCTGTCGTTTCACGGGCAACACTGCTGGCCGACCTCGCTGGTCGTTAATGCGTGTGCCGTATGTTCACGCGGATCCGAAGGGGGCCGTGAGTCGAAGTCGTTAAACACACCTCTGTCGAACTTCCTGCGATACCGTATGCGACACAGGGCGGCCGAGCAGGAGGTCGAGGGCTGCCGCACGTTTGAACATCAATCCATCGTTTCCGCCTTCCTTCTTGCCACCCTTATCGGGTACTTGAACCACGGGGAATACAACAGCAGCGTCGTTGGCCAATTGTCAGTGAACGGTCGCACAGAGTCTGGCCTGTGAACCGTTTCCGCTATACATAATGCATATATCTGCGACTGAACGGTAAAGTCCATTTGTCCTCCTTACTGTGCATCTGCTAGTGAAGTTGTTCGGATCAACTGATCTCGACAACCGACTTCCGTTTTCACTTGGGCAGGGTGCAAACATTTCGGTCTGCGGTATTACTACTACTGACATCCGATTTGAGGCCGCGATCATTACTAACTTTGAAGACGCCTGGGGGATTGAAACTTTCGAAGACGTTGCCATCTTAGTCATAGAACACGATGGCAAGTGCATGTGGTTCTATGCAGGATGGTCTATCCTAGAATTTATAAAATTATCCACTTACTACTTTGTGGGATGTTAAAGTCCATCCGGTTCTTGGTAGAATGGCAAGGTTATCTTTTTGTTTGTTTGTAGGATGGTAAATCAATACTGGTCTGTGTACCATGATAAGTAAATCCTGTCCTTTGCGGAATTGTAAGTCAATCCTGTTCCCTGTACGATAGCAAGGGCATTCTGGTTTTTCAGGATTGTAAATCAATCCTCTTCGGTGCAGGATGGTAAGTTAATCCTGTTCATAGTAGGATGGCAAGTCCATCTTGTTTTTTTTCGAAGGATGGTAAGTCCTTCTTTGCGGAATCGTAAGTACAGCATATTCTTTGTAGGGTGGTAAAGTCCATCCAGCTCCTTGTAGGATTGGAAGCCCACCCTGTTTTTTGTAGAATGGTAAATCAATCCAGTTCTCTGTAGCATGATAAGTCAAACCCCTGCTTTGCGGGATTGTAAGTTCATCCTGTTCTCCGTAGCGCGATAACTCTATCTTGTTTTTTCTTGCATGGTAAATCAATCCTCTTCTCTGCAGGATGATAATTTAATCCTGTTCTTCGTACGATGGTTAGTTCATTCCGTTCTTTGTGGGATGGTAAGTGAATCCTGGCATTTGTAGGATGGCAATTCTATTCTTCGCAGGATGTGTAGGCCGTGTCGGTCAATCCTAATCCTAGCAGCATCGTAAGATCAACAATGTTTATTATTTCCGAAACGTTCTGAGACAACACTTGATGGCACAATCCGATCCACAGACACACAAAGTTCTAACGTTGTACACCGGAATCCCATCCTTTTGGCGGTGTGGACAGGGCAGAGCAGTAGCGTTGGTCAGGGCCTGGCTCTAGCACCTTGTATTTCGGTATCACGATGGTCCGTTCTTCTCGTCCGGTATGCCCCTGAGCGGTAATTCCTTTCTCTCCTTCCGGGGCAACTTCTGCATCACCTCCCGACAGTAATCCTCGCAAGTTCCGGGGACGTCATTACGTCCTGTTTACAACCTGGGGAACAATGAGTCGACGACGAAACTGGGCGTTTCCACGACGAGGAACCACCAAGCCGGTTTCTCTCACTTTACCACCCGCCGTGGCTACATTTTAATTAGGTCAGCCCACGGTCTATCGCGCCTCTGCCCGTCATAGTTTATCGCACGTTTCCCTAATTGCGACCCGTCAAAGTTGAGTCCAATTACCTTGAAATGGCGCATGGTCTTCCTCACCCTCAAAACATATCTCCGGTACCCACACACACACACGTACGTTCTCAGCGATGCTCACGTTGATCTGGGCAGAATGGATGTGTATGAGGAAACGAGAGGATTAATATTCCATTCGGGCGTTTTTTTTTCTTCTTTTTTTGCGTTCAGCGACATACCAGCCATTCATTCAGTCATAACGTACCGGCTCAATGTGTTCTGATGTTCTCAACGTAAATGTGCCTCTCTATGCTCGTATATCTCTACGATATTTGCATCCGCAAATAAAGCCAGGATCAATATTTCTCATGTTGAAAGCAATTTATGAGAAATTTATTGTAAAAAAATACTCACGAAGACAAAATTGAGGGTCCAATTTAAAACAGTTTGGGTATGTTCGAACTATATTTTAACCATATCATAATATAGATTTTGATGTCGTCAACGAGCCAGAAAAAAAATCGACATTTCGTTTCAATAAGTCCCATCACTGTTGTACCTGCTGATCCTTAAACGACCGCATCACTTAAACGCTCACCAACAAAAGGTGCCGTTCTTCACGCAGATAATACCGAGCCTCGACAAAAAGTTTTCATTTACGCAGGCACGCGATATAAACGCAAAACCAGTGAGCATTCGCGTGAATTCACCCCGCGCGAACGAGGTTAAATCAGAGTTACTCTTGAAACTCGACTAATATCGTCCGCCGTTTTGTAACTCTGTGCAACTAGGTAAAACTCGTTACACGAACGAGACACGGTGCCAGAAGAATGAAGTCCCGACTACACTTGCGGCCCGCTCTAAATGCTGAATTATCAATGGCCATTGGTTTCACGACGCTCGTCACCGAAATTACCTCACTTTCAAGTCTCGCGCCTTTAAAACAAAAAATAATTTCCTTTCCCCCATTTTTTTTTTACAATCAAAAAACTTCCATCGTTATCCTCTCCGACCCACGAGAGTGAAGTCAATGATTGTTCAGCGAAAAGATAGCGAAGAAGATCGCAAGTTTGCGATAGCCCGGGCGAACTTTTTCTCGATAAAAGAAACTGTCGCTACGCGAGTGAGGGAACTTGATCGATTTATCGTCGCTCGAACGCCCCGATTAGCTCGTTTCACCTCGGTGCCCGTCGGAACGTATCGGCTTGGATGAAATTTCGTTGGATTCGCTTCCTCGAAGCTTCCGTCTCGATCCGTTCATCCGACGACTACCTCCGCTACGGACTTCTCCTCGGCATTTCTCTTCGTCTCTGTTTGCGCTCTTCGGACTCCGACGAGCCATCAATTAGCGAATCGAGCGAATATTCGAGAGAGCGACGAGTCGCGCGGTAATTGCGAATGTCTGACGAACAGTGCCGGGTCTGCTGAGCGTCAGAAATAAATTCATCATTCTGCCTATTCCTTAACAACGCAATTGCACCCGGGACGATTCAACAGCTCCAAGAATTGTTTCGAGCTCTTTCGATCATTCTTCCACGGTGAACGGAACTGAAACTTTGCAAACCCTCCGGTTTTCGTGACGCTAACAATTTTTTTCGTGAAATTACACATACCCGATATTTATCATATATTTTTTTATTCGTAAAATCTTGAAATTTTGCTCATAAAAATGTTCTGACTTTCTACACGATTTTCCCATCCCATGTAAAAAAATTCAAGATGAATTAAAAAATCTGAAAAAATTCGTACGTATTCAGAAAAGTGAACGAAGCACTTTCACAAAAAAAAGTTAGATTTCCGAGAGATTTGCTCAACAATTTTATTTTCCATTAATTTGTTAATAACTTTTTGGAATTATTATTATGTAAAATTAATCTTTCCGGCACCTTCAATATGCTTGATCTTTTTCAGATTTTAACCATCCAGAAGTGTTTCCAATTCCCTCCGATGTCTCTGAAACTTATGCGAAGTGAAAACTATTCGAAAGGACTACCGAAAATAATTACCAACATTTTCACTTTTCCAAATATATTAGACACAAAGATAGCGCTGTATTTATTTGACCAGCTTCACTTAGTTCATCTACAGCTCCGTTCCGAGTAGTCAGACGGTCTTTGAAACAAAATTTTGTTCCCCTTCGTAAAGTTTCCCCGGCGTAACTCAATTTAACTTCGCCAGGGTTTCCTAATTCGGCTGTTTATATTTTATTCACTTTATACCAAGGGGTCCATTAGCCTAAATAATTCGACACTCGACCGAGAGGAGATTTTCTCGGCGGTTCCGGTGGCCTACAGCTTCGACAGGAAGTAGTAACAGGGAGTTTCATGCTGCAAAGTTTTCGCTCGTCGGTGGCTAGTGAAATCCTTCCGTCCCTTCAGCGTCGCGTCGGGTTTCACGAAAGGTCGGAGCTCGTCCGAGTTTGAAACACGATGGAAGTCCATTAGAGTTGATTTCGCGGATAGAAAGAAACTCGCACGCCGCCACCGAGGATAATGTCGAGTAGACGGTCATGCACTTGTCTGCCTTCTTCGTCCGAGAATTGTCAACGAACATCGTAAGACTATCCAGTAGGAAGCTATCCCGTAGACGAGTGGGAGACTCGTCCGGTGGACGAAGCTTCCCCGGGTTGCGACCACTTTCTAGCCTCCTCGCCACACTCGTCGAACTTTGACAAAGCTCATTCCTTCCTTCTTCTCGCTCGTCCCGGTACTTACACGGGAAGGCTCGAGGAACTTTCGAGTTTTCGACAAAGCCCCGATTGAGAGGCGAAGTGAGAAAGGGACAAGACGTCCGAGTGGCGTAGGAGGAGCGAGGGCGTCCTGCCAGTTTCCAAGTTGGATGGCAAAGTTAGATTCATTATCACCTCACAGAGAATAAAAGAACGACGGAACGAGAAGATCCTTTGCTCTTTCGCTCACAAAAATGTTGACAGTGGAGAGGAGGTCACTTCCCGCTCTTCCGGGTAAGAAACATCGTTATCGGCCCGTTTGAGGAAGATGTATCTCCAATTCCCCGAGCATCCCGAGAAAATAAAGTGGTCCGCAGTCGCGATCGGTCGAGCAGTGTCGCTTGGTCATTTTTTTTATTCAACGAACCAAAACACTTTGTCGTTCCGAGACGTCGATCACCCGAGGAAATCGATACGTCAGCATTTTCGAAGTTTCTCTCATTTCATTATAAAATAAAATCGTCGAGACGTAGTGAAGAAAAATTGCGAGGCATTGGGGAAATTGGCACGCACAGTAAGAGGTTGGATAAAGGGAAAGAGAGGTTGCTCGGCGGTCTTGCTGACCCGTAAATCGCTTTGATATAGCGAGAAATAAGAGTGTAACGGATGATGTGGGCGTGTTTTTAAAAAGTTTCGACGAGAACTCGGAGGGCGGGTAAGGATTTGTGACGAAAAATTCGGGGCCAGTGGAGCGAGACCCGGTTTCTGAATACTGAAAAGACGTAGATGGCGTACATAAGAGACCTCGGTCTGCAGACCGTCTGTCCTATTGCCGGGAGAGAGGCGCGTTGCAAGGTTCGGCAAGCCGGAGCGGCGGCGGGAGCGACCGGAGACGGCTTCGCCAGTGTTCAACGTGGATTTTTCGTGAAACGGCCGGGACGGTGGAAAGAGAGACTTTTATTCTCTTGGTGGCCGAGCCCTGAGCCAGCAGCACGCGTCTCGTCCTGGCAGCTTGCCGCAACGATACCTTACTACCGCCACTCCCCAAGCTCACTACCAACGCGCTTTGAACGCTACCCACTCGTATACACCGCGCTTCTCCGGTCCCGGACATTAATCTCGAGAATGAATTTTACATGTCTTCGGGCGCACGCACACACCGACTTTCCACCGAGTGTGCATTTGTGCTTGGAAACTTTACTGCGAAAACTTGTTCCTCAATTACTCTTTTCTGGTCTGGTTTCCCACCGCACTCCTGTTTCTTGACACTCGCTTTTGTACGAGTTCATGTAAACGCTTCCAAACGTAGGGCGCGAGTTGAACACAGTGCGCTCTTCGGTACGGCTATGCTGTCGCGATTTACTGCCAGCTTCGCTTTGTCGGGGAAAAATAAAATGTTACCAAATTTTAGATGCTCAGCTTTATCTCGTGAAAGGTTCATTCGGAAATAAAAATGTACAGGCGGGGGTACGTCGGTGATACAGGCAAACATTGGATTCGCTGTCGCGAATGGAAGAAATTCCTTGGAACGCGGTGTTCCAATTGTTTTTCTTTTTTTTTGGACTTTATATTTTAACATTCAGGGGTTACGCAAGCCGAAAGTGTAAGGGGAGGATTCCCGTTCTCCATTCGGATGACCAGTGACTTGCTAACCCTATTGTTTTCACCCAAAACACGAGACGGCTGTTCTGTCGCGATTTAGAAAACAGCTTCGCTTAGTGGGGGGAAATAATATTTAAAAAATTAAAAAAATAATATAACAAAATTTTTAAAATATAACAAAACTTTAAACGCTCACTTTTATCTCATAAATGGTTCGCGCGGAAGTAAAAGTGTGTAGGCAGGGATACATCGGTGATTCAGGCAAACATTGGATTCGTTGTCGCAAATGCAAAACAGTCCTTGGGACGCAGTGTGCCAACAGTTATTTTTTCTTGGTACTTTGTAATGTATTAATATTTTACTATTCAGGGATTATGAAAGCCGTAAATGTAAGGGGAGGATTTCCGTTCCCCATTAAGGTGACTAGTGCCTCGGTATTGTTTTCGACTAAAATTATATTTCCAACTTGTTCTTTTAAACCGGAAGTGACGTCGGGTGAAAAAATTTGAAAAATATTACTGCGCCGTCACTTCCTGTTTAGAAATCCAAGTCTCAGGACTCACGAGTTCTACTCATTAGTTTTTGCATTTCAGATCTCCACATCCTTCTAAAACATCAGAAGTTTTTGACCATCGCCTCGATAAAAGAAAACCAGTGAATACCCCTCAACAAGAACAGAACATTCCACTTAAGAAAAAACCTTGCCCACTGCGCGCCATTCCCCCCTACTCTAAGTACCTCCCAAAGGACCATCGTCCTCCCCCGGGACGCTTTGACCGCAACTCCTTTTCCGAGGACGCTTTTTCCCCGGAAGTTTCACTAAAGACGCTTTCACATAAAAAGATCGAACGTTGTACCGTTACCCTCATCAAAAGCTCCCTCTTCGGCCACCGACCGCCTCTCTCTCGCTTAAACAAACTTTCCTCGAACAAAAATCAAACGTGATTTTCCTCACTTTTTATCCAGATTGAACCCGTGCACAAAGTACGTGGAACTTGTTCGCTGACACACGGAGATGAGACCCAACTCGAACAGGGCTCCAGGAGCATTCGAAGCGTGTATCGCCGGAAGGGAGTCCGTGAGAGGTGTCGCGATATCGGTTCGGGTTGTTAATGGATGGATTCGCTGCCGTGTCGAGGGTTTCACCGTTCGACGGAATCGCGGTGCTTCCCCACACATGCTTCTCTTGTTTCTGCAGTTACCACCCGTGTTGATTCGTGTACGAGAGAAAGTATATATACATATGTATATACATATATATTTATAAAAGATATATATATAGCAATTTGGATTAGATTCTCTGGTTCGGTTGTCCGGAGTGCCAGAGATCGTGTCATATGTGTAAGTCCGGCCATGTTGTATACACGGAACGCTTTCTCTTTGTCCGTCCCCTCGTTGGCTGACCTATTTCGAAGCGCACTACTGGCACGCGGATACACACATACACACACGTACACGCACACACGCGCGGGTACTATTAACAAAGGCCTCGCGAATCGAGTCGACGGTTCATTTCGGTCACCCGCGTTTACGAAAGGCCCAATTAAATATTTCGCGTCGGGAACGCGTCGGGTGCCGCGTGTTAACACAACCTATTCACCGTGCGGATGTGTTCGCTCGGCTGAACGTAGAACAAAATGGCAGGAACGGCTAGAAAAAAAGACCAAAAATCGTTACACGATCCTTTGTGTTTTTTCGCTTGGTGCAACGACGCTTTCCAATTGTTGAGAATGTCGAAAAACAGGGTACTTCGAGATCGCACACTCGCGAACAGATGTGGCTGAAAACAAATGCCTTGCATCGATAGTACAAACCTTTTTTTTAAGGTGTATTTCATTTGGATTTTAACATCAGAATTTTTAATGTATTTTCCTACTTAATAATGTCGACATACATGGTCACCAGAAAACTGGCATGGTTCATTACAAACCACATGGAAATCACATTCATTAGACATGGTTCATTACAAAACTGTTTACATAACATCGTAGCCTTGCTGTACACATTCTAAAGTGACTGAACGTTCCATCGGCCGAGCGTCCCGGTCCACTTAAGCGATAGCAATACATATCGAAAATGCGTTTTATTTTGGCCACGAATTTTTTTGAAGATGAAAAAAGAGAAACAGCATTACAATTTTCATTACCGATCGCGGTATCTCAAAATCCCTTGACTAAATTGACGACCCGACGTTTGTCTTCATTAAGCTTCAACTCGAGCGGAAAATGTCTTCTGATACATTCGGATGAACTCGGAACTTGAGCGAACGTTCTGGTACAAGGCTTACCACTATATCCACCATGCACCAGTGAAGTATCCAATTAAGCCGGTACACAGTTTATAACGCTTATATAGCGTGCATGCATTCGCAACTAATACAATTAGAATATTCAACACTTGGAGTATTCAACGAAGAAGGTGGCTGTCGCTGATTAAAGGCTTCGCGTTAATCCAGCCACGTACCTTGTTAGCCTATGTATAAGCAGCGAGAGGAGACAAGAACTTCGCTGGAAAAAAATAAGTAAAAAAAAAAGAATGGATGGGAAAAAAAAATGTGCGCGAAGAAGGTACAGCAGTCTGGCGGTCTGTTCAAGACAGCCCGTTTCCACTGGGCGTGTTTTGCGCCGGGGCTCGCGAGGTCTCACATTTCCTCCTACTCGTCTCACTCGGCAGTATCGAATTAAGCAGTCGCTACAATTTACGACGCTTTGTGCAACTCCGCGTTACAATGTGAGACGCCAAGTGTTATTATTAATGGGCTTTGTCACGAACGAAGAAGGCTTTGCTGCAACAAGAGCCTCTTCCGATGTCTCTATACACCGTTCCGTGTAATCACACTGTTCCCGGCCTTTGATTATGCTCTTATTAAAATGTTACACAAATTATTTAATTATTTATTCATTCGTACATTCACGGTATATTCACGGTCTAGGCCCAATTGCAAGCGCGATAAGGGAACGTGTCGGCAAACTGACAATAGCATATTCAGAGGACATCACAGAAATAAGGGAAAGTATTTTAAGTAAGCTTACACCATAACAGAGAGAAGAAAAAAAATTTTAAATAAGTCTTATAAAATCCAAAAATAACAAAACTAAATCTCTTTGCATAATTTTAAGAACTGGCTTGACGAAAATATACGGTGTAGCCAAAATAAGTATACTTAATGGTCTATGCCTCATTGTTGTTAATTTCCACTCTACGCGGAACGCCACGTTGAAATTGAATGGTCCAGTAAGTTTCGCTCCTCTGCTTCCGGTTCTCCAAGTCCACCTTAGCCGCCCCAAGCTGTTCACGCTGCATCACAGGCTGATCGCTCTCAACCTGAATGAGCCAATCCCCTAACTTAAGTTTGTGACGATTTCTGAGTACCAAAAGAGCATCGGATCTCGACTTGAACGTGATGACTAGAGGAAGAGGACGTTCATGGTTGACGAGACTTATTCTGTCCAGCAAAAGCTCCAATCCTTCTAAAATCCGAGTAAACAGGGGAAGACGAGATGACAAGTGGCTCCAGAATTGAATGCTTCGGGAATGTCAAACATAACGTTTGAACAAGCTCAACCAATGGCGTCTCAAGATTGCAGACCGAACTTTCCATAGGATCGATACGTCGAACTAGATTGACTCTTCTATTGGTACACTGAAAAAAAAAAAACATCAATGACTCTACTAAAATTCGCTTACGCGCTGCCAAAGAAATTGTTTCCATTCTAATTTCATTCCTTAGATTTCCATACGGGATTCAAACCATAATATGTCATCTTGACAGTGTTGCGGTCGTTGTTGCAATATCATACGAAATTGTAAGAACTGAAATAAGCATTATTTTTTTTAAGTTTGGAGATTTGCACTGTCTTTTCCACCTGACGGTGCGTATAAGTCGATCGTAGCCGCAGCATACATCAAAACATTTTCGACATCGACTACTGCCCAACTATCTTAATAAGCATTTGTTTCTTTGGCAGCCTGCAAGCGTATATTTTTCAATGTGGAATTCACTCTTGATGTTAATATTGCCGCATATTGCTTCGACTTTAACTAAGTTGCAAAATGCAACCTGCTTTTTCATGAACGCCCCGAATTATTGGGACAAAAGGGACTCAAGATCTTCCTTTGAACAAGTTATGTTTCCCGTAGCGTTCCAAATTTGGCGGGTAACTGGCGTGAAATGTGAGCGATCGAGGAGCCAAATCAATCGAGTATCGGTGGGTCAAGCAGTTATAGTAACACGGACTGGAGAGTTAAACCCGTCGACCCGGGTTTAACTCTCCAGCATCCCGGAATGTAATACGATCTTGATGCAATTGTCAAAAATGTCATTGAATTCGTCACTCCACTCTCAATAAAATGAATTTGGCCCAAGCGTATCCTTTTCCATCAAGTGGATCGTTATTTCCGGCAAATAGAATCCTGCATCAAATGGATTGTATTTATTGTGACGCAAGGTAAATGGCGCAAACCAACACTAAAAAAGTTCCCTGTACATTCAGCACACAAAATGATCAAAAAACGTAAAAAAATGTTTTCTTGTAATTTTGTTTTTTGAAATCAGGGTAACTCATTTCCGAGCGGATTATAGTCAGGCCTCGTTGTACTCCGGTTACCACGCGGAAGAATTTCCAATTCGAAACTTTGAAGCTTTCCATCTGAGAGCAAGCAAACTGTAATTCGCAAAGTTGAAAACAATGTCTCTCCCTCGATCTGTTTCTTCATCGGGGCGATGCATTTTTTTTTCTTGCGCGATCCGCTATTCAATTATCGCCGCGTCATTTTCGCTATCTCTGTTCTGGACTCCGTTCTGGACTCCGCGACGCCATCCTCGGGCATCCTTCAGACGAGGGAATTTATATTATGAGATTAAAATAATGAACACCTGGCGGATGAGACGGGGAACGAAAAATCGTTCGGACCGAAAAAGGAAGTCGGCTTTTGGGTGTACGCGGAAAACAACGCCACAGTTCCGTGCAGTTATTCCTACTCGGATCCGTCCCTTGCTCGCCGCCCTTTAACCCTATGAACTCTGTGTCAAACAAACGCGGCATAATTTCGTTGTAATTTAATATTTTTGAGTTTTTCCTTAATTCGATTGTGTGAAAGGGCAAAAAAAAACAGAAAAATTGTAGTTGCAGAGATTTTAGGGTATATAGAGCTCAAGCACGTTAGCCATACACAAAGTATAACACTGTCGGTCGAGTGAGAGTGTTCGTTAACGAAGGGGGTCGCACGAGTAACACACTTAATGACGCATCGCGGTGAATAATAAAAGATGCGCCCTCTCGCTATCTCTCCTGTTTTGTCCGGTCGTTTTCTTCCTCTCGTCCTCTTTCTCTCCTGCCTCCCCCTGTTTCTATCTCGTTACCACTCGGCGCTCATTCGCCGGCGTGCACATTTTCACCGCGACAAGTCCAAAGCTCATTTTCCATTCGGCGCCCCCGGGGTTGAAACTTGCGGCATACTTATTACATTATATGACGTTACAATTAAAACGACAGTTGCCTGGGGACGGTTTGGGCGGAAAAAAAATTTCGGGCAAAGACATTGTCGGGAGAGATAAGGCACGGGTGGAGAGAATCCTCCCGGTTACGCTATGCGACAAAACGGGCACAGTTTCGAGTCGCTCGAGAAACTTAGGCTACCGGTCGGAATTCGATATAGCGGACTGAATTTTTTATATGACTGGCAGGGATTCACTCTCTTCGTTGATGGAAAAATTTCAAAGAGATCTTGCTCTTCCGTTTACCGAGATACACTGCGCAAAAGCCATCTGAATAATGCGTTAAAAATTCCATTAAATCCATCAAAAAAACACATAAAAGTAGCTTTCATTATTGCAACGAATCTTGGCTTTCAGCTGGAATTCGGAATTGCCTGGAAATTCGATGAAATTTCTACGAGACGTTACCGTAACTAGAATAGGTTTGGCGCAAAACATCCGAACATTTTTAAATCTACTTTTCCAATGTTTAATGACAATAATTAAATGGTATAGATTGTAAAAATTTAATCCACCCTTTTCCATTCGCAAGTGTGAGCCGAAGGAAATTCTTTGATTTTTCGCAGATGATTTTCATTCTTATGCTCCAATTTTCAATTTTTTGCATTACCTCTCAATCTCGGATTTTATTCGTCTCGACATGTGTGTTTTTTCGTCGTTCCTCATTCAAAGTCGTAAAGTAAATGTCGTTACTTTCTTTTTCCCGTACTCCATTGTATTTCATGTACGCACACGTGGGTACACAGCCGTAAGTCGAAACGTCAATGTTTACGAATGACGTGCAATTGCGCATTACACTTTATAGCCGCCGGAACGATCGGCGATGTCCGTAAACTGCAGGTATTCGTAGCCGTGGAGCCATGAATGCTGCCAATGCCGTCGGACTGGCATAATAGTCGGATAACAATCAATCAGCTCGCGGGGCCGGTCAGTCCGAGCCGTATAGTGTACTCCGCGCGGAAACCCCTTGGGGAAACGATGAGTCATCGTTCCTCCAGTTTCCTCTAAATCGGCAATTTCATTCAAGCCCACTTCCTCAACTCGTACACACAAGTTTATGCGAATTTATGCAAAATGTACCGAGCAAAATGTATAATCGGAAATTACGCATTTAGCAATCGAATTGAGGGGGACCGTTGTCAACTCTCTACTTACTTTTTTTACCGACGGAACTAGAGGATTTCTTGGTTTCAATTTACAACTATTAATATGCTGCGTATTTGCTTCAAATCGTACAGGACTATATTATTAATTATTAAGGAAATCGAATATTACACACTGAGAGAAGGGTTCAGTAAAAACTATCGATCATCTAAGAAAAATTACCTTAAATTAAAAATTACATAGCACGTAGTAATGGCGCACCAGGACGCCACCTTTGGCGTAAAGTCTCAGATTTTCCAAGAATTTTTACCATAATATCTACGAAAAATTCTTCTGAATCTGATACTTCCTACGATGGGTGGCGGCTATTACTATGTATTATGGTAATATCTCGCAAGCGATATAGTCATATTTACTAGATCCTTCTCTCAGTGCAATTTACGAAAGAGGATGCACGGAGTGTCACGATTGACCCACCGGAGGTTCCACATCGTGCCTCATACTGCATTCAGGCGCTTTTTATGGGCTCTGATCACCCGAGTAGAAATTTTCAAGCGTTACATCGGATCCTGATAAGGCCTTGTCAGGCCTCTTCAGGACCTTATCTGGGCCCGATGTAACGCGCGAAAATTTCTACTCGAACACTTGTCACAGTGAACAGTAAACGTCAACGTATAATACACTTTACATGGATTTCTTTTGTGTAATTTTTGACTTTGTGACGATTTTGTAATATTCGGGCAATTTCAGAGAATCGTGCACTCTTGTTTCACGTATGTAAGTTCCAGAATATTTTCATATCCTACAAAATAAATGCTGTTGAAATTTTCAGCGACCATATTGGTTCTCGCGTCAATCTCTAATACTCCATTTCCTTAATATCTCGGACATTTTTAACGGAAATCCATGTCCACACTGAAGCATTTACGACTACACAGTAAAAAATAATATCGTAAAATTGGAATACGAAGTTTCGTAAAAATAATTTCGTGAAATAAATGAAAAACTTGTTTGTTCAGGTTTGAATATACAAGCCTGTCCTTTCATTTCCTGTGTCATTAAAAATTTTAATCGGTACATTTGTTTCTAAAACTAGAGAGGGTTGGTGCGTTCAGCAAATTAACAAATAAAAAATTGTGGACGTTTATGGACAATAAATAGTTGTAAAAAGTACAAACTTTTTTTATAAGTACGTTTTTTTACAAACGTTTACACATTAATTATGTGAAGTCGATTATACGAAATGTCCTCGTTCCGTCGATAAAACAGGAGGGTCCAGCATAACAGTTTGACAAAACGAAAATGACCTTTAACGAGACGAACGAAAAATCAAAACAATATATTTTTTTTTTTAATCGCCCAAAATATTAAATAAGATGTTTGTAATAACAGCTATGTCTCCACCGCAGCAAATATCCTACGTTGGCCGGTAATGGTTGAATAGAAAAACAAGTACCAAGACTTCGCCTACTGTACGGTTGCAACACGTACCGATCGACGTTGCGAACAAAAACGTAATTTATATCCTTAGCGCTACGAAATAATCAGTTTGCTGCGACGTACTCCAAACACTCGAAAAATAGCGCCACGGTTTCGTCGGCGAAAGTCTTGATTGATTTCGTGGCAAAGGGTCTCACGTAGCGCACGATTGAACATTCGCTACTTTTCTCCCACCAATTATCCGAGACCCAGTTACCGTCGGTACAACAGTTAACGAAGCTTAGCCGAGTGCGTTTCGCCGACAGAATGGATAACGAATAGGACCTTCCGTCCGCACCATCGACTCGTTGCAAACTGCGGTGAAACGATCGATCGCACGTACTTGGGCTCTCTTTTACCTCTGCCGGTGCACAATTGGCTCGTCATTTAATCCAAACGACCGCAATGACTCCAGGAACCGTATATTTATACGCGAAATTCCGGAACTGCCCTTCAACGCTCGTTCGACAAATTACAAAATTAATTAATCGAATGAACTTCATACAGCAATTCAGAATTGGATTGTTTGGCGCGACGTAATATTTGACCTGTGTAATTGAATAATCGGAACCGATGTAATTGATACGCGAATCGACTGCTCCGAAAAACCATTGGTCAACTTCACAAATCGATCGACCCGATCGGTTTGTTTTAACTTGTGTAACAAAATTAGTAAAATCTCATCCCGGCACCGCGGCTCGATTGTTTAGGATCAGCCGAAGGCTCCATTATCTTTCGACCTACCATCTCTTTTTTTTTTTTTCTTATTCAAGTATAGGTCGTAATGGCTAGAACGTCCACTCGACGTGGTACAAAAGTCGAGCGAATCGCCGAAGTGATAAAAATTCATTAGTGGCAATTAATCTGTGGTTCGGTCTTAATTAAAATACGCTACGGCTTCCTAATTTGTGACCTCGGAACGGCATGCAAATAGTTTCGAGGGAAGATCCACCCCACTCATAATAATTCCCTGGTCGCCTCTTTATCTGTAGAATTCTTCGTCTCCCCGGTAGCAGAGGAGGTATACCGTTGTCACTTCGGTCCTCTTTCCTATCCCACTTCTGTTGGTGATTACGGTTCGTTGGAAAAGCGAATTAGGTCACTCCCGGGCAAACCGTACACACCGCTACTGCCTCGCGATCCCAACGAAGCTCACCCACTCACTATCCAACTCTATATCTTTATACCTCTCGCTCTCTCTCCCTGGCTTTGTAGGTAAATTCGAACGAGCCAGTTTCCTGGAGAAACCAAAATTTACTGTCGCTTCGTGGTGTACGTGTACTGTACTCCATGTACGTATTTCCTCGCGAGAGTGAGAAACCCTGCAAGTTCTTGAAGAGCCCAGTTTCTTCGAGACTCTCTGGAGAAAACTTTTCCTCGCTTACATTATATCTCGACTAATCTAAACGCCTTGGTAACTTCGGTGCTTACATTAAGGACGTTTATTTTTATTTTTGTTTTGTTTCATTTTTTTTGTTCTTTTTTTTTTTTGGAAAGATGCGGCATGAGTTGGCAAAAGTGGGAGCCGAAAGGAAAAGTTTATTCCGACTGCGAAATGTTGGTGCGAAGTAGCAGCATTGGCGGAGGGACAAGTGGTGTGAAATGCTGCCCAGGAAACGATAACTAGCGTTTCTCTTTTCCCGATTTTTGCTGCTCGGGTCCGCAATTTTTTCGCGTATTAGCAACATTTACGGAGCATTTACACGTGGCGGTTTAATTTGGAAGGGGGCATTAATGTCGAGCACGTCGAAGTTGTTATGTGTTAATTGCTTATTGAGATGGTTTTTTTTCATTATTTCTTTATTTCATAAATGAACCTCATTGCCCATTTGTTTTCAGGGAATTTCTTAACCACACATTTGGAACATTTTTCCTTAAATAGTTTACCGATGATGACGGTAATTGATTATTTTCCAAGTGACTGTTTTAATTTGTTTAAAATAAATAACCGTGCGTCCATCGTAAAAAAAACCTTATGAAATTTAATGTACCGGACTGGAAGTTTTTATGCAAAAACTGCTATATTGAATTTTATATACAATTGTGATGAAAAATTACAATTATTAATTGTGATGTTCAGAGTATTAAAAGCATTGGGAATATTTTATTTTTTATAATTTACGTTAATTTCAATGAAGAAATATATTAATTTTTCATCACAATTTTACAATTTAATGTGCCAGTTTTTCTATAAAATCATCCAGTCCGGTGGATGAAATTTACATGTTTTTTTTAGTGTCCTATTAGTAAAATGCAATACATTAATTAAACTTATTTGCATAAAACATTGCAGCCAATGCTGAGGGAAGTGTTAATCGGCATTTCTACGACAGTAACTATTGTATATCAAATTTGGTTAACGCATACGAGTATCGGCGTACACGCGTTTACCGGATTTCGCCGCATAACGAGAATTAACCAGAATAATTATCGAATACAGTCCTAAAACACAATGGCTGAAGCGAAACAACGGGAGACCTCTGATATCGTAATTTTAATCGCGATAATCCTCGCAATTTCGGTGTTCTCACTGTACCAATTTGGGCTTTTCTCTGTTATAATAATAATTAGCGTAAGCCACTGAAGTGTTTACGTTGCTCCTCCTATCCGGTACAATCGCGATAATACCCGACGAGGAAAACGAATGCTTTTGATTAATTATCATGAATGTTAAGTGAACAACGAAAGTGCAGCGTGTCCATTGTAGGTCTCGCCAACGTGGACCAACTACATGAGATTAAAATAAATAAATAAAATAAATTAGAAAAATCTATTGGACCGTTCAAATAAATATTTCGTTGATGCGTTGATCAGTCAGTTCAACAATTTTTTTTTATGATTTCGCCCAAAATATTTTTAAGACATTAAAATATTGTCAAGCATTAAAATAGTGTATACCTTTCAAGCGTAACCAGCTTACTGGCACATCTTTTATTGTTATTTTTTTATTTTATTTTAAGAAAAATGATTGCACAGATTAGTCGTTAATTACAGATCGACAGTTCTCCCAATTAATAATTTTAGTCCGTGCACGAGAGACGGGTAGGGGAAATCTGCTGTAAAAACAATGTTATGCAGCACAAGATGGTACAACGTGGTTGTGACGACGGAAGGGTATTCTCGGTACCGAGAGGACATTTCCCAGTGAGGAAAAGGAGGGTAACGGGCGGGTTCTATATCTCTTTCGGGGTAAAACTTACCCGCCGCTCGCACGTCACCGTGGGTTTAGTTTTACCCTCCGGGCTGTTGCGCCATCAGCCGGTAAGTGCGGCGAGCTTTCTGATCCCTCGGTCCACGCAGCCTCCCTCGGACAGATTTAATCGATGCCGTCCGTCACCAAGCTTCCACCCATGTACCAACACAGTTCTTGTGCACAGAACCACTGGTCAGTCGTAGAATTCCGCTAATACTACCCAACGACCTTTCGAGATCTCGTTGCTCAGCTACCACGCTTACCGACGAACCGCAAAGAAACCAAAGTATCGTACCGTTGGACACTTATATTGCAGATTATCATTGAAAAATCTGAAGATCTTCACATATCGATCAATTACATTTTGTCGATGCAATAAACGTTTTTTGTAGAGTCGATAAAACGCCAAAGGGGTGTTAAGAGAATATGAAATACCGTGGTCGGTAACAAAAACTGTAATGAATTCTATTTGGCAGGGCCTACGGTAAAAGGAAAAGGGAAATTTCCTTATTCCCTAAACTGATGAAATACCGAAGTCGAAGTCATTTTAGGTACTTTTTGCAGAAAGTAACGTCAACCACGAGGGCACTAGTTTTTTTTCCGTCACCCTCATCGGTAGTTCAATTTTTTTCAAGTCGGACACTAATTAATTGAATCATTGAATCTGGGACAGTGAAACTTTCTCACACCCGAGGAGATCAAGAGCTCGCGAACGTCCATGAACGACGATTAGTCGTGACGCTGAGAGGTGGAAGCTCTTTACCCGGCCGCCTATTTACTTTTAATCGATGAATCAAGGTCGCGAACTTTTGTCCCGTTGTGGCAGTCAATGGAGCGGTGTTGGATAGTCGTATGACATGTATAACGCAACCTACATTCAGTTGTGAAACGAATCTATTTAGACCTTTCATTTTTTTCTTAAATTTCTCAGTACATTGGAAGTTTCCGAAATTCATAGAAAAAAATAAAATAAAAATCATCTTCGTAACAGTACACTGATAAAAAATACGGTTGAATCAACTAAGTTTCGGGCAGGGACGTTCAACTAAATATTTGTTGGTACAGCTAAAAAATTGGTTACTTCAACAATTTGTTGGGTGATTTCACCAAAATATATTAGAGACATTAAAATATTTTGTTCGACCAACCAAATATTTATTTGAATGTCCCTGCCCGAATCTTAGTTGATTCAACTGTACTTTTTTATCAGTGTATACTTCATTTATATAGACATTTTCATAGTCGAAATAATGCCGAAATGATGTTTTTCATTATAAATAAATTTTCAGTTTTTTTTTTTGTTTTTACTCAGAATTTTTATGAATAAAAATTATGATGAGGTTTCTACAAACTTGGCCATCAAATGGATCGCTGTATCACAAGGTTGCCGAATCTCTACCACTATGCAAAGTAGTTTATAGTGGGCACACAGGATCCTACATGCCTATTACCTATAACGCTGGGAGCGCAGCTTCGAGCCAATCGCTCTACCACTCGAATCAAAATCTCGTTATTAACTATCGGTACGGTTAGCGTTGATCAAATGTAAATCGCGTTGGCGTCGAATCGTGAGATAGAGATAGAGGGCCAGGGCAAGCAGCAGCGTACCGTACAGCATGGGAACTTGGCAAGCGTTTAGCTACTGCGGGTAATCATTTACGGATAACGCGCGGATACCTAAATCCATGAATTATCGAGAAAGCCCCATTCACCGTATTGGGGCTAATGTGGATTAGATTCTTTTATTTTTCTCGATTCTGATCTGCAAACGAAGAGCTTCCTCTCCACTGTTTGATTGATATTCGATAAAGCAACACATGTGGCCAGAACATCGATTTCCTTTTAATTCCACTTTTTGAAGTAAAGCGGAAATTCCGCTTTTTACAACTATCGGTTCTATGGCCTCAATATTAAGTCTAAAATAAATATACAAGTTCCGATATGTCATATCTGTCAAAAAATAATTACTGCAGTGCATAGGATGCTTAACACGAAATATGCTTGGTACGATTTTTTTACGGACAAATACATGACTACTTTTTCACGCATGAAGAAGTTGCTTCGACGAGGAAGTATTTTTGTTTTATTTTAACTTTTTTATTTTTTTTAATTGACCCCTCACACTAGCCCGACGTATCCACCGCTTGATTGCCTGCGATAGGTCGAACTCTCGTCGTTCATAAAAGCGAAGACCCTGCAGTGGCTGTGCCAATCAAATTGCCAATTGGCTCGGTTCGCTTTCCCAATCGTCAGGCCGCTTGCGAGCGCAACGTGCGAAAAACGACTGACAGACACATCCGTAATTAGCCGCGGGTCGATTCTTAACCAAATGACACCAATCCTGCTTTGATACAATATATGTACACTAAAAAAAAGGTTTCAATATTTTACAACAATAACCTGCTCGGAAATATTCACAAAAATGTAATTAAAAAATGTATACAATTTTATGTCAATGCAATTTATGCAATTTTTTTTTTCGAGGCTAACAAAATTTCCGGTTAAATTGCTTTTCAACGTAAAATTAAAAAATACAGGACTATCAAACTCACATGAGTGACTGAATACGATTCGAAGGAATAAAAAAAAATTATACACACAAGGGCGTAATTGCTGCTCCAGTGAGTTAAAAAAAAATACCAAACTACATTTTTCGCGCAGTACGTGTATGGGGTATGGGCGGACTTCGTGGATGTTTTTTTGGTGCGGCACTCCACCGCGGAGAGTAGACGTGGGTGATACACTGCATCAAAATTTGGCGCGAGGAACCCGTGCAACGGCGGCATTGTGAACAGGCGGGGAGTAACTCACCGGCGTTGCAGCCAGTTTGCCGATGCATGGAGAGCGAACGTTGACGCACACTCGTACAGGCCGCTGTTATTAGTTGCTGAATAACGAATTTCACGGTTGCCCGAGCTTCGTCATGCTTTTGTTTGTACTGAAATTTGCATGCACGTGTTGTCTGATGAAACTAGTGTTATCTCAAAGTTCGTAGTGTGTACCTGCATCAACGTTCCTACCGTAATCGAATATGCCAAACAATAACGCAATAAAGAACACTCTAGGACGAAGGCAAAAAAAAATGTTGTATAAATCATCGAACGAATTTCTTATTCAACATTCATCGGTATGTGAAGCTTCGTTACGGACGCACAGGTGAACCAGTAAAGTCTCATTTATGCATATTTCAATGGTAATCAACTCGCCTGGCAAAACGAAAAAAAAAATTAATCGCCCCTGTTAATTCCTTCAAGCAACATCCGAAAGCTACAGAATAACAAATTGTAATAGGAATTCAAAATGCTTCATCGATATCACATCTCAGATATTTTTTCCATAACTCCTACAATTTTTTTTATTTTTCCGTAACTCCAACAGTTTTTTGATTTTTCCACATCTCCTGCAATTTTCAATATTAGATCATGACTCCTTTGGGAACGATCAATCGCGTGAGATTCTCGATACGATTTCTTTCTTTTTTTTCACCGATAAAAAAAATGAAACAATTTTTTTCCTCTGAAATCGACAAGCTCCTCTACACGACGCTCTTAATCGGCCTGTCTCGGCCGCCGCGAGGGACTCTCCTCGAGAGAGTTAAAGTGTTATCTAACTTTATAAAGACTGTTCACACCTCCACCGATCTCTCGGCGAAAAATCTTATCCGACAAAATTTCGTCGAAACTCTCTCTCTCTCTCTCTCTCTCTCTCTCTCTCTCTCTCTCTCTCTCTCTCTCTCTCTCTCTCTCTCCCTCTTGAAAACCCGGTTTCCGTGTATTAGATTCCCTCGAGAGCGGTTACGGCGTCAATTTGACAATAACGATGATATCGATCTCCGGGGAAATCGAGCGCGACGATGTACTACCCTACCGGCGGAGTAGGTGTTTGGTGGACGTGCAGAGAGACGCGGTGTGGCGAAGGATAGGTCGAAACTTTCGAGCCTCGAGAGGGTTATATGACGCACGTTCTTCCACAGCCTCCGGCGAGGACCAGAGGGTGGCGACGCCGCGGCACAGGTTAGACCACTTAATTGAACGACGAGGCTACAGAGGTTGAGGGCGGAAACTGTCGATAGTTCAGTGTGTGTGGGAAGGAGACAACCGTGGTCAGGGAAATACATTTAAAGGCAGATATATATATATATATACTGGTAATTTTGTGATGCCCTCGTCAAAGTGCCAGGGAAACTCGTATAAATAATACAAAAATATTACCATAATATAATATTCAGAAACAAAAAAATTAAACATAATGCACATATTCAAACATACCACACATACAACTCTCCAAGAACTCGAAAAACGAATCAACGGAGAATTAAACTGTCGAATTTCATCCTAAGTATCAATACTTAAAATAATAGAAGAAGAGAAGAAAAACCGTAGCTGAACGGTTTCGGTTGGTCAATTGGCAGTATATAGGTGATGAAAGGTAGGCGAAACCGTGGCACAGGTTACACCACTTAACTCAACGATGCGGCTAAGGAGTTTGAGGAACGAAACCTTCCTGGTCGGGGAAATACATTTAAAGACAGATATAAGACAGATACTGATATTTTGGTGAAATACTGATATTTGGCGTCAAATTGCCGGTCAAATTCCTATAAATACTATGAAAATATTAACATAATACAATAGTAGTAGTGGTAATGAGTTTATTAACAATACATAACATGTAAGATTTTTTTTGTACCTAATAGACTTTTCTCTTTACATCTATATTGTATATTGCCAATTGGCCGTCGACCGCAGTCCTTCAGCCATTAATACAATTCCCTTTGGAGAGCCCGTAAGAAACTAAAAGAAAATAATTGCAGTGTAAACATGATTTTGCTACTATCGTGGCTAATACAGTTAAGTAGCAAGGTGACAATATTATATTCTTGACGTTTAACAATTAAATAATTCAGTAATTTATGGAGAACAATCATCCATCCAGTTCGAATCTTTGAGCTCCGAGTAGAATTTTTTTTTTTTAATGAATATTTTTTACATAAACCGTTTCTGAAATTTCACACACATGCGGGTTGCAATTTTACAGTAAAATTTGTATTTTTCATGAACATTTTTGTAAGTGTCAGCAAAAGATTTGTAATTTCAATATCTGGTATTTTTATATTACAAGCAAAGTACATTAATGTTTAATTAATATGAGTAATGTTATCAAATTTTAAGTTCCGGTACATTAAATTTACAATTTATTTTGACATTGTAATTTTTCGATAATAGTAAAGTTGCCGATTCAGGTGACACCGGAACGAATGGCGGATAGGCTACGGGTAAATGAAGTGGGAGAACTTTACGCGTAACAAAATCAATTTGAGCCGTCATTCAATTTGCCGGAAACGACGATCCACTTCTCCGCAAAGGAATCGCTCTGGCGTAAAATTAATTTTATTCGGGGTGTTTGAAGTGGTGACTCTCGTTGACGCGAAGATACGGGGAGTAAAGAGGGCCGCATTCTCGTCGTCTCTGGTTATAATCGAGTGAGCTCTGGTAGCGGCAGAGAGGACGCGAGCTGCGGTGGATTGGTGGCGGGAAGTCTCTGTCGTCCATGCTCGCGCGCCGAGAGAGATATGAGTACCGAGACCGGCGCGTAGTCGTACACTGCACTGCACTGAGTGCAGTGCTCAGCCAACCGTCCACACGTACGGTGCTGTGTACGTCAGTCGGTGGACGTTGACTGTGTGCATCGGTATTCGAGATTCTGGTCGAGAGTCATTTTTTTTTTCGTTGAGGGAAAAACAAAAAATCGAGACAAAAAAATCGAGCGTAGAAAAAAATATAGTTTCGCCTGATCGCTTGGGACGATCCGGCTGGCGGGTGCCAGGTGGCTCAGCGATAACAGCTCGCTGCATGATTAAACGCTAACTTTAATTAAGCAGCGATAATCACTCGTCTCGAAGACAACGGAGCCCGGAGGCTGTTGATCCTCGAGAGCTTCCAGAGCCCGCTGCTGCGTATTCGATGTTTACTAACAAATGGAGTGCAATACCGGTTCGCGCGCGGTGACTTCCGGTTCCCGCCGTCGTTGATCCGCAGCCATCCGTGTTACAACAACCCCTCATGGAAGATAGAGATTTCTATCGTCGAAATGCTCTGCTACGTGAGTATCACGAGCATTCTGTAATAAAGTCCTCGAATCGTAAAAGTTGTCACTTATCATAGTTTTTTTTTTCTTTTTGAGTCAAGTATACGGAAAAATATAACTAGTTGCGCTGACCAACTGCGTGGGCAAATACGCTCCGGGCGGTTGATATAAAAATCAATGAAACCAACTCATTTTTTGGCTGAACCGAATAAATCGCCTATATGTATGGACGGCCTCTGACCCTTGAACCTTTCGAGGCACAAAACCCTTTATAAGTAAAAAAAAAAATTTAGATTCTGAATAATATTAATTAAGTTGCGAAGGTGCAGGATAAACGTTTGGTAATGCCTCTTTTTTCGAAAGTTTAAAAAGATTTAGCACTTTAACGAAAATCTAGAGATAAACTGCTTCAAGGATTAATCCCCGATCGTATTGCGATGAAACTCAATTTTTAAGAAAGATTATGATGTTCCATTACGACGCGTCAAGCAAACAGGTGCCGAGGGAGTGTTATAGATAGATAAAGTTTTTATTGGTACTGGGATAAACGCCGTACCATAGCAGTTCAGAAGTTACATATAGTGGCCGCGGTCAGGGAAAACCGGGAAAGATCAGGGAATTCCAAAATTGGTCAGGGAAAAAGTAAATTGTCGCCGAACCTTGTATAAATAAATAAGAAATACATAAAAGCGAGCTTTAAAAAAAATATGGAATATTTCGAAAAATATATACATATATAGAATTAAGCATTAATATAATAATTAGACATTTTCATTTGCTTCATTTGCTAAGTAAATTGCCTGGAGAGTATTGAACCACTATGCAGACAGCCTTTAAATCCAGAACTTTCCGAAGCTCGCGTTTACAAGTTTTTGAAGAATTCGAAAAAAGAAAATCCTAAAGAAATGCATTTACGAAGACTCACCATAAAAATTTGGTAATGCCTCGTTTGTCGAACCGTTAAAAGGATTTGGCACGTGAACGAGAATTTAGAGGTTTAAGGGTTCATCGTTTTAGGTTACGGAAACTCGTTTTTTAGTAAAAATTGTGACGTACCATTACGACCTGGCAAGCAAATAGGTGTCGAAGGAGTAGTATAGATAGTATAATAGTATAATAGATAGTACAATACTATAGATAGGTTCCTGCCGTCGTTGGTCCGCAACCATCCGTGTTACAACCTCTCCTGGAAGATGGAGATTTCTCGCGTCAAAATGCTCTGCTACGTGAGTATCACGAGCATTCTGTAACGTAGTTCCTGAATGATAAAAATACTCTCACATCACTTTATTATTTTTTTTTTTTACCGCGTTCATGGAGAATTATAATTAGTTGCACCGGCCAACTGCGTAGCTAAATACGCTTCGGGCGATTGAAATAAAAATTAATTAAACCAACTAACTTTTTGGCTGGACTGAGTGAATAGCGTGGAGGATATTTAACCACTGCACAGACGGGTCTGAACCCTAGAACTTTCCACAGTACAAAACCCTCTACAAGTTTTTGCAAAATCAGAAGAAAAAAAAATTCAGAAAAATATGAATTAATCTACGGTGGCGTAAAAATTTGGCCTCTTTTGTCAAACTGTTAAAAAGATATGGCACTTGAACGAGAATCTGTAGATCTACTCCTTCAAGAGTTCATCCACGATCTCATTGGGAAGAAACGCAATTATGAATAAAAAAATTGTGACGTACCATTATGACTTGACAAGCGAACAGGTGTCGAGAGAGTATTATAGATAGTACAGAGTCTTTTTTTTTCATCGATGCATCGTTGGGCAGACGCTGTTGCGAGGACCAATACCGACAAGGCCCTCAGTACTGTGCATGAACCGATCTATTTGTGACGGAGCTTGTAAAATAAGTACAAGAGCGTTACCAGCGATCGGGAGAATTTCTCAGGCAGCTCATCAATAATTCTCGACGGCAGGTACAAACTGCAGCGCGGAGAAGGCAAGCTTTAATAATCGTGTCAGGGTCGTGAGATCGATGTGCCTGGTGCTCGATCCATCCACTCCCTCGATGCATCCCAGGAGCGCGCAGTTCATATCACTTATAATCTTCGTTTTCAACTCTTCCCGATACAAAAACTTCCTAGCACGCGGTATATAACTGTGTATACACGAGAGGTCGAACGGTTCCGGGTAAAAAAAATATATATATAAGAACATCTCATTTAAAAGATAAGCGTACATGCAGCCACCGAAAGTCTGACGAGAAGGCGAAGAAACGAGTTATCTCGTATCTCGAGGACTCGTTGGAATGAATGTATTTTTTTTTTTTTTGCTCTATCGGTAGCTTCCGATCCTCTTTCGTTCCGCGCATCGATCGGATAACGGACTTCTCCTTCAAGACCACGGGAACACGTCGCGGGTCTGTCGATACGATTTATACAATCGGTTCTCGACGACTCATGCGGCGCTGAAAAGATCGAGCGGTAGAGCTTCCTCGTTCCGCTGGACTCTTTGAATCGCCAATTTCTTCCATTCGATGGCAAATACATCCGGAAGTCCGAACGGTGAATACACCCTTTGATGTAAATTTTACGCTCGATCGCACTTCCATGCCTTCCATACTTGTAAAAGTAAGAGAAAATTACTTTTCTCTAATATTTGAATTTATAAAGATTTTTTCTTATTTCTTGTTTCCCATTTTTTTTTTTTTTTTTTTAGTAAGGAATCGTTCGATGGCTATTCAGGCTTCGAATCTTAAGGTAGTACTAGCGCAATGACTGACGCCACCTAAGTTTGAGAGGAATAAAAGAGAATTACAAAACTTCTCGATCGGATAAAAATCTGAAAAAAATCAAGCATATGGAAGATGCTGATAAGATTGTTCGTCCATAATAATGATCCCAAAATGTTATTCGTGATAAAAATCTGAAAAAAATCAAGCATATGGAAGATGCTGATAAGATTGTTCGTCCATAATAATGATCCCAAAATGTTATTCGTTTCCTTTATTAAATTGCATTAAAATGCATACGTATTCAGGAAAATTAACAAATCATTTTCGTAATAAAAAAAATCGGTTGCCGGGTAATTTGTTACACAATTTTTTTTTCAGTATTTTGTTATGAACATTCTGAAATTATTATTATGCACAAACAATCTTTTCAGCATCTTTTATACGCTAGAATTTTTTCAGATTTTTTTCTCATCGAGAAGTATTTGTAATCTTTGTCTTTTTTCTCTCGAACTTAGGCGGCGTCAGTCATTGTGCTAGTACTA
>JAPYZD010000622.1:0-31044 GCA_030522725.1 Ichneumoninae sp. B BG-2022a
AATTCATACGTATTCAGAAAAATAAACGAATCATTTTCGTAAAAAAAAAGTTTTATTGCCGGGTAATTTGTTAACCAATTAATTTTTTGATGAATTTGTAAACAACATTTTGCAATTATTATTATGCTAAATTAATCTTCTCAGTACCTTTAGTATAAATGATTTTTTTTCAGATTTTTACACCATCAAGAAGTACTTGCAATTTTCTCTTATTGTTGTTAAACTTATGCGAAGTTAGCGCGCAGCGAGATTCCCTCCTTGACGCCCAACTGTGGAAAAACCCGGAGAGAGAATTTAATTACTCTAGGAAACTATGCAGGTTTGGAAAGTAAAATGACCGCGGAGACGATTCGAGAAGTTTCATGAGAATATCGTCGAGTCTGACAGAGTTTCGTGCACGCTTTACGTCAATGACGCGGCGGCTGGCGCCACCGTCGCTTCAATACATTTCACGGCCTCCGGCGCGTCACTGCTTGCGATCTCTTTTCTAACAGCGAAAGTGACCGCGAACGACGCGGGGTTATTCACACTCGTGTTCTCTCCACCAGCTACATCGGAATCTCGGCGATACGTCACAGCGTCTGTACACATCGAGATCACTGGCGTTGGAGTTTAGCAGCGACAATGACAAGGCCCGTCCTGTTATCGTTGCCGCACGAAGGGTAAATCAATGTTGGCTGGTTAAACATGTTTTTAAAAAACTTGCTCTATGTGGAAGCAAAAATCAAGCCAAGGTTTTTTTCTCTTAAATGTTGAATCTAAAAAATTACGTATTTACGTACTACTTTTTTTTAAAGACCACTCTATCTTATCGTATAAATACAAGGTCTGTTAGCGAATTTTTACATATTTTAAATTCTTTATATCTATACTATGTTGATAAACAAAAACCTGTAGAAACACCCTATCTAGGTCTCGAGAGTGAAATTTATAGTTTTGAAAACCGATAGGTCAAAAGACGCTTCGACGACGAGTATAAATCCTCTTTGAGGCGGAATGGCGGCCGCTCCTGCTTATCGTCAGTCGGTATTTATTACTCGTCCGAGCTTCGACTAGTAACTATATCGAATCTAAATATAAACGACCGGTAAAAAACGCGATATTTTCTTTTTTTTTTTACGATATTATGAAACAGGCGATTCGTGAGTTATCCTATCATACACATTGAAACGTTTCGATATTCCGGGGCAGCGGAATATTGAACTCACGTTTTTTTAGATCGTCTTATTTCAAGTGGAAGATATTGAGTTCGGTACTTGACCGGCTGGATAAGGCGTGAAGGAAGGGTCTTTATTTATTTTTTTTATTTTATACTTTTATTATTTTATTATCCCTTCCTCCACGCCTTATCTAGCCGGTCCAGTACCGAACCCAATATCTTCCACTTGAAAGAAGCCGATCTAAAAAATCGTTAGGTCGATATTTCGCTGCCCGAGAATATCGAAACGTTTCAATGTATACGATAGGATAACTCGCGATTCGCCTGTTTCATAATATCGTTAAAAAAATATGGCTTCTTTTTACCGGTTGTTTATATTCAGGTCATGTGATGGGTCGCTTATTTTACATCATATGAGTTCGATTGAAGGAGGCAGCTGGATTGCTGACTCCTCTATAACGCAGTGGTGCATCAGTTAGACGCTAACGCATATGACGAAAGGGAAGTACGAAAGTCAATGGAGTTCTTCGGTCTTGCGATTCGGAGAACCAAAGGTCGACCCGACGTTCCTGACCGAATACTTTCCTCTGACTGTGAGCCTACTCAGCCCAGAGACACGTACACACTTTTAAAAGTTTCTACTTTTTACAACAGCTTATTGTGCACAAACGTCCTACATTTTTTATTTCAAAATTTTCCGATCGCACTAACCGGCTCTAGTGTTATAAACAAAAGTACAAACTATAATTGTTAATGACACGGGAAATAAACGGACAGGTTTATGTATTCAAACTTGAAGAAATAAGTTTGTCCCTTATTTAACGAAGTTACTTTTATGAAACTTCGTATTCCGATCATACGAAATAATTATTTATTGTGTACACCGAGGCAAACGTGCTGACGCAATCAACAAAATAGATTTACAGCGAAACTCCATTCTGGAGTTACCTGGAGAAGGTTTGGTTAATTCTTTGTCGGATTGGAAAGGACTCGGAGGATGCGATAGGTAGAGCCTTTATATAGCGGTCGGCGACCACTTCGCTTGCGCGAAGCGCTCCGCCGACTCGCCATCTGGCGGCCAAACGCGAGACTACCTGCGGGTAGGGGCGTCCGGTTACAGCATGTAAATAACAACGGTATATCCAATATGCAAAAACACGTGGCATTTCAGTACAATGAATTTGCAGAAAAATCCTATTTAGGTCTCTCTTAGGTTCTAAAATTTATAATTTTAGAAACCGATAGGTTAAATTTTTCATGACTGAATATTTGCATGACATCAAATGTCATTGTTGACAAATCTCTATCAATGCGCTGCTTTGAGAAGAGACAAATAATTGTCCACTTATAGAATTTTATTCTCCACGTGAACTTCCCCGAGCGAAGTTAGTGCGACTAAAAACACAGCCGTTATAACTCGAAATGAAATTTAGTCTCACGCAGAAATCTTCCGGGTGACATTTTTGAGACGCTTCGACGACGCGTGTAAATCTTCATCCTATCGGAACGACTCCCCTTTCTGCTTATCATCGGTCGGTAATTATTATTCATCCGACCTTCGGCCACTAATTATATCAAATCTAAATATAAACGACCGGTAAAAAGCGATGTTTTTTAACGATGTTATGAAACTTTGGGCCGATTCGCGATCCTTTCGTATGCACGTGGATTAAAAAAAACACCGGTAATCCAGTTTGCATAAACGCGTGTCATTTCGGTATTCGCAGCGCGTGGAAAAGTCCCGTCTATCCGCGGAGAGCGAGACGCCGACCGCACCGCGCTCGGAGTCCACGTAGGCGCGATAGCGAAAACGTGACGCTACCTCGTGCGAGCGGTGTGTGACATAATTCTCGTTTCTACGTCGCTAGCGAACTCGACGTATCTGCTGCGTTAAACGATGCCGATAGGGACTAAATGATATCATTCGTAACGACGTCGCCATCGTGGCTTTGTGCGTTGTAGACGCACTTATCTCTCCTTCGCTGGATGTACTCGTAACGTTCGTAACTTTATATCGTGACCACAACAACTCCGCGCAGCCTGTTCGAAGCCTTCGCGATAAGCCGTTTATGTTGTATGAAATTTAGTTTTTTAAAAATGAATTTAACACGAGCGCCGAAAGAAAAAACTTTTTGCATTGTATGGGCGAAAAAAATCCTTTTATTAATTACATTTGCGAATGTACTTTGGATTATTTATTAACTGAACCAACAAAATTATCGAAGTTTCTGAAATCGTTGCTGCGAATTTTTGCAAAAAATACACTAAAAAAGTAGCGTAACGAAAATATCTCTGGGACATAACACCGAAAGAATAAACTTTTTGCATTGTATGGGTGAAAAAAAAATCCTTGTATTAATTACATTTGCGAATGCACTTTGGATTATTTATTAACTGAACCAACAAAATTATCGAAGTTTCTGAAATCGTTGCTGCGAATTTTTGCAAAAAATACACTAAAAAAGTAGCGCAACGAAAATATCTCTGGGACATACTTGCAATGTTCGTGATTTTTTACCGTGACCACAAAAATTTCACGCAGCTTGTTCGAAGCGTTCGTGATAAGCCGTTTATGTTGTATGGAATTCAAAGTTTTTTTTCGTTATCAATTTAACACGCGTACAGAAAAAATACTTTTGCATTGTACAGGTGAATTTACTTTGGACTAATTGTACCAACAAAGTTACTGAAATCCTTGCTGCAAATTGTAGCAAGAAAACATTAAAAAAGTGGCGCGACAAAAAAATGTCAATAATTTTTAAAATTCTAGTAAATATCACTAGCTTGGTCGATTATAAATGACATATATCGTTTCTTCTTTCATTTACAAAAAAAAAAGAAATGATGTCAATGAAATTGACTCGCGACTTTATCACATTTACTTGTGTACACATCGCAAGCCTTGCGATGAACAAAGAAAATAAGTAATGTGTTCATTTAATTGACATATGTTTTCCCTCTTTACTACCTCGAGTCTCTTTGGACTCTTTGTGGTCGATGCTTACGGACAGTGTAAAGAGTGTGCGGACGCTTGAGCGGCACGTGCTTGACCTGTGATCCGACAGCAGGACGGCCGAAAATTCTTATGCTCGGCCTAATGGAGAGTCTCGTTTTTCGGGCCAAACAGCTGCAACGAAGCCTCCGGGAACATTAGACACACACCCTTAAAGACACGGAAGAAGCTACTCCGTGGCATTAAAAAGAAAAAAAAATCTATATAATCCATAAACCTTTTTTATTATATTATTATACAAATATCAATTAATAAAATCATTAAAATGTTATTAATCAATAAATCGATTTACTTGAATTTTTTGATTAATTAATTTATTAATAAAATTAATAAAATATTATAACACAATTTTTAACTTATTTTATTCCTGTAAAGGTCGGATCTGATGAACCGTTGATGCGCGTACAGCTGACGTGATAGAATAGAACTGAGGCTTCAAAAAATTTCACATTCGGTTTTAGAAGCAAAAAAAAACGATCGATGCATCCAAGGAAGAAGATAATAAACGATGAGGGAAGGGATCTTAAATAGCGAGAGCCGATCCTTATCGTGTAGCTGCACGAAAAATCACAGCTGTTTCCTGCAGCAGCTCCTATTATAAGGCCGCGGAAAGATCGTCGACGAACGGACGTTCCAGATCCTTTGTTTCCGTGTGCATCGATGCATTCCTTATTCTCTTTCTCTCTCGCTACCGGTCTAATTATTCCGAGATTTTTTTTTCACGCAGCAACGGTCGCGGACTCGAAACAATTCTCCCAAGATGCATCTATTATTGAGGGTATCGTAGTGGTCGGATTACACCTGAAACTCTCGAGATTTCTCGAGGGAGAACCGATTTAACGAGGTTCGGCTTCCAGCTTTTTTTGTTCTTCACTTTTTCTCTTTGCGCCGATTCGTTTTTAACGAGACGCTTCATCTTTTATTTAACTCCGACCTTTCGCGCCCCGCACCCTCAAAGCCAACATCTATCGCGTCAGTTTAATCCTTAAACAGACCAAAAAAATTATTACATTTATTTGAAAATTTAATTTTTCTGTATTTATTTATATAGAATAAAATGGATGTCTATTTATGTTATATATATATATAATTTTTTCTAAATTTAATCGTGGTTTGGCTAACAAAGCAAACTTTTTTTCCTGTATTTCCTTTGTTTGTGCCAATTCGGTCTCAACGAGACACTTCATCTTTTATTTAACGCCGACCTTTCGCGCCCCGCGCCATCGAAGCCAAAATCTACCCCACCAGAACATTTCGTAAAATGGCAAAAATAAATTTATTGTGTTTATTGAATATTTTTATTTACGTATATTTACGTAAAATAGATATTTATTCGTGCAATAAACATATAATTTTTCTTTCTGAATTTCATCGCAGTTTGGCTGACTGAAACGCGAACGTCCTCATTTTTTTTAAGACAGAGAATGAGGAAGCAGTGTGCGAATTTCACAGCGATATTATTGTTCTTCGAATTCTTCCTTATATACTTTGTCTCTTGTTCGCTGGTCGCGCTAACCCATATTTACGATAGAGAGGCCGTTTATAACGTTTCCTCGAGTAGAGCTTCGAGAGCCCATCTGTTCGGGCACCTGACTCGATTCACCTGCCACAGGTATGGGAGCTCGCTCTCGGGTGCGCGCGCGCGCGCTTACGAGCCCGGCATCGGCGAATAGCGGCCATCAGTTTAGCGAGCGGAGCCCCGCGTCAGGTGCTGCTGCGGGCCGGTGTGCTGTTCCCGACGCTCCTGCTGCCGGCCTAACGGCGCGCGCCACGCTTCCGAACAAAGAAAAGTGAAATTCGAGGCAGGCTGCTCAACCAACGGACACCGGTCCGCTCGCGGCTGTTTATGTTGCGCAGACCACAGAACATCAGTTTATTCCGATCTTACTTTGCGCGTAGTGCGCATGCGCGATACTCTTCAACGCATGCGTACGAAAACTTATACATTGCACGCGCATTAATTGGGAGGGAAAAAGTATCGGGGCACTGCCGGTTTGTGTGGTATCGGGAGAAATGGGGGAGGAAAGTGAACGGTCGTATGATGTTTGAACAGCTGGTCTCTCGACGCCGGTAATGAAAAAGCGGGCACGTGCGCCGGCGTAAATTGAGGAATAAAGAAGTATAAAAAAAATTTAACACACTTCGTGGAATTGAATGTACTTGTTTATTCGTGACACACATAAATTGACGAGTTCAACGTTATATATATATATAATGTTAAAGCTCGAGGCAGGGAATAATTGTTTATTGAAATAAAATACAAAAAGTGATTTTTATGATACCATTTTTTTTACATCAAATCAAAATGGCCGTAAAAAGACAAACGATACTTTGGTGTTTGAACAGGTAGATTATCGACGAAGGTAATTAACGACCAGACGTGTGCCGGCGTAATTGACGAGTAAAGATTTTTTTCTTATGTGATGCATTTCTTGGACTTAAGTATTTGTTTATTCGTAAAAGAAGAGGTCGACTTTATAAACGTCGAGACTCGACGGAGGGAATAATTTTTTATTGAAAAAGTTTTAAAAATCTAGTTTACATATTTTTTTCATCGAATCAAAATGTCCCTAAAAAGGAAAACGATACATTGATGTTTGAACAGCTGAACTGTCGACTAAGGTAAGGAAGGACCAGGCACGTCTGCTGACGTAATTGACGAATAAAGAATCATAAAAAACGTAGGGCATTTCATAGAATTCAATGTATTGTTTATTCGTGAAACACCTAAATTGACGTGTTCAACGTTACATATTTAGCCGAAACTCGACGCAAGGAATAATTATTTAATTAAAAAATACAACAAAATTATTTTACAATACAATTTTATATGTATATTTTTTTTGCATCAAATCAAAATGGTCCTAAAAAGAAAAACGATCATTTCGATTGTTTCGATACATAATGCGTTTTTTTATGTACCAAAATATGTAGGTTGGAAGAAATATTGGCGTTCGAGGCGAGAGTATAAATACCGCAGCGAAGGTACCGAGGTGAAATCTCTCTTTTTTTTCCTTCATTGTCTCAAATTACAGTGTTTGGTCGCAACAGTCTGATTAACACGGTCGTGCATTTGTTATCTTTTTTTTCTCCCCAGTTAATGAACTTTAATAGCAACTTGTGCGATAATTTATTTTCTCCGATTTAAATAATATCCGTACGAGTATGTTGCTCCGCGCGTGCGCATTAAAATACTAAATATATAGCGCCGGGCGAACCGTTCTGTGCGGACCGGTATTGTACACGTGCGGAGGACACGCGAAGCGCCGAGTTGAAAATCGGTCGAGCGAGTGACGCGTCCTTGAAGAACATTCGAAATATACATATACACGGTGTACCATCATCATCAATATGCATAGTATATCGAATCGCCTGCGCATTTCGTCTAGCCGGGCCGATCGCGCGATCGAGACGGTGACGTGACGCGACCGAAGCCTCCACGGGCTTTCCCACGGGCTTCGGCAACAGCTCGGACGATGTTTCATTTGGCTTGAGCGGTTCGCTGTTTTTTTTCTATGCATATGTACATGGTTTTGTACGAGCACGCGTGTAAATATCACCAGGAACGAGCGAAAAATAGCGACCGCCTCGTCAAGCGCAGATATACTGTATTAAATATGCGCTGTAAAAAAATGTTTGAATATGAATAAACAGTATTGGAAGCTTTTTTACACAAACTGTTTTTGAAAATTCCAACATAGGTGCGTTGAAGTTTACAGTAATTATTATTTTTTTTTTCATTTCAGACGAAAGATTTGGAATTTTGATATCTGGCATGTTACAGTTACAAAAAAATGCATTAATGTTCGATTAATGTAAGTAATGTAAGCAATTACAAGTTCCATTTTTTAAGAATTAAATTTATTTTTACAGTGCATATATACGTATATCGCACAATAAAGTCGAATAATTTTCTGAACTTTCGGGTAGGAGCCTCGGTCTACCAAAGACGAGCGTTATCCATAAACAACATTTTTTTACGTCAGGATATTTAAAAAAATGTATCAAGGTCACCGGGCATGCATGTTACGATTCCGAGTACAACCAGCAAGAAGTCTTCGAGGCTACGTTAGCAAATTTATCCCCCAGCGTCAAAGAGTTCTCGCGTTACAAAGCCGCCAGGTAAAAAAATGTGTATATTCAACGAACAATTTTTTCCGCAAAGGTTCACAATTATTTTATTGTGAATTTAAAAAAAAAATACATTTCTAAAATGAACAGATATTCTTATGAAAGTACCAACATTTTTGTAAAATTAACAGCACTTTTGTAAAGTTACCTAAATTAAAAAAAAAATGACCAACATGTTTGTAAAATTAACATTTCTGTAAAATTAACAACATTTTTGTAAAATTAATTATTTTTGTTTTGGAAAGATTGAGAAAGTAATTGTGAACGGTTTGTGGACAAGAAACTTTGGTATCAATTAAATAGCGCAGGTAGAGCGTGCGTGTTCGATGGCGTCTCTGTCGTACAGTTCGCGTGAATTTCTCGGGTATGCAGCGGGCATATCTCGTCGGGATAGTTAGCATCGGCGACGGGACGAGGGAGGCGTTCGGGGCCAAGAGGCCCGCAGATTCCGTGCGTCGGGTCATTTAAACGAACAAAAGGGCGAGTGTGGAGAAGGAGAGGAACACACAGACGGAAGACCGGAGAGGGAGGAAAAGGAAGTAGAATAAAAAAAGAAAAAAAAAAGAGAAACGTGTAACGAAGAGCGGGCGATAGCGTGCCGAAGAGCGGCCTGGAGTGGGGCAGTAGGGGGGAGGGGGGTGGATTCGACTGTAACGTTCGCGTGTTCCAGCGAGGACGCACGCGACACCGAGCCAGACCGAGAACGAGAATGAGGATCGAGGCAGTCAGGACACGCGATATCGCGTTAGAAACGTTTCGCCACACCCCGGCCTTGCATTATACCCCGAAATCACGCCATCCCATCATCATTATATACCATGTGCGCTCGGACGATGCAATATGCAGGTGAACGGCTACGAGCCGTTCAGCTTCTTTTTCCCTCGTCGACTCAGCCCGCCCCGCGCGATCCGGAGTGAGAAATAAATATCAGCAAAAGACCAACAGCATAAAACTAATAATTATGTTCCCGCAAAATAATGGGTCTCCGATGGTCGTAAAATTTTTTTTAATGAATTCGATATATTATTTCTCAGGCGAGAGCTTACGTTTGCTACATTGTTACAGTTTTAGTCCTCGGAAAGCCGGTAGAACTGGCGAGAGCTATTGTCGTCCGACCCTCTTCAATTATTTCGCCATAGATCGATTTTTCTTAATGTCGAAATTATATTTCTCGTTGAATCACTCCTTTGACTAGTTCCCAGGATTCTATTAATATACAGTGATAAAAAGCCCTTGAATTAATATGGGAATATAATAACAATGATAATATAATAATATATCGAATATTTATTGAATACAAATGTTTTTCATTAGAGATTTATTTAACCAAATAAGGATGATTATGCAATTATCAATCATCAATCAGTTTTTGAAGTCAACCCAAAGTGCTAAAAAGTTGACCAACTTTGTAACCACAAGAATGCCGTCAAGTCTCAACTAGACAGATGTTTTTAGCTGTATTGACTATATTTGTGAACCCGAACAAAAATGAGGGTCACGACACAACATGTTCTGGAATCAAAAAAAAGCTAAATATTTTGGTCGATTGGCGCTTACAATAAATGACCGTCACGACAAGTCTCAAAATTTCGTTCGAACTTACAACCGAAGTATAGATCAGTCTCGAGAGCAAGATATTTCACCTCCGCGTACAAGGGCTCTACCGCATTTACGTCTCGAGTCTGGAACTTTAGTCGCGGACTGTACGTACGCTCTACTACACTATACTATGCTATGGAAGATACTGTCTACGATAAACTGCGAACGTCGTTCTATGCTACGTAACACGTCGCAGCGGGTCGGGATGTCTTTCGCGCTTCTGCGCACATCCCTGATGTCATACGGTCTCGGGTCTGACCTCGGGTTGGTGTGCGTGCCGTGTTTCTCCCCCCTCTCGTCCCCTTTTCGTCCCTTTTCATCTTGCACCGTTCACTTCGTTCCCCGTCGCTGCATCGCCGCTCGGTCCTTATTTATCTCGGCATCGCCGTCTCTCTTCCACCTCGCTTCATCGAGCGACGAGAGGCTGCGCTGCAACGTGACGTCACACGCTACTATGCTATACGAGAAAATTCAAGATGGCGTCGACGACCGGCGTCGGTTGGAGGAGCGGGAGGGGGGAGCAGGATCGTGCCAGCTCGGGGAATGGACTAGGCTATGTTCCTGGAATCTGCTGCCGCGTCGAAACGACGCTGCTGCCACTGCGGCTTCGACCGCTCGACGCCCGAGCGGCCACACAGCAGCTCGGCTATTGGGCACCTGGACCATCGCCCGTCCATCGATCCTCCTTTCGTCTCCCTTCATTTTTCACCTCCCTCTGTTTACAAACAAGCGCGTATACACAAGATCGAATATCATGAGTTGAAGGGCACGAGTCGGTTGAGGACATTACGTTGTCTCTAAACTACTGAGGCGTAGTTTTATTTAATTTTTGGCGTCTCACCTTTGGACCGATGGAAATTTTCTTTTAGCATGCAAATCGGGCTCGCTGCGATAGGAGTCTGCGGTCGTTTTCAACTCCTCGGGAGGACGGTATTAAAAAATAGCAATTCTTAAGACGTTAATTATTGCGCCTTGTCGCTTGGCGTTAAAAAACATGCATACATTGTGACGCTGGCAGGTATTCGAAAGGACGAGGCGAAGAGTAACGAGCTTCCGGTTGAGCAGGACGCCGAGGAGTCATCGCGGCGATTCGTGGTATTCGGTCGATCGGTTGCGACAGTAATAATGAACAGCGAATTCTGAAGGGCGGTGTATCACAGGTGATACACCTCTTTGAATTCGGAAAAAAATCATTAATAAACTTCATATTTGGGGGTATTTTGGATCGCTGAATTCGAACTTAACGCAAACTTCAAAAATTCAAAATGGTGGATAACAAATTTCAAGTGAATCGTATTTAAGGAAAAATATATGCTTCGAAAGGTTAACAAGTAAACCGGATTTACTATGATCGGAATCTACTACCGTTTTCAACTCCACAGGAGCTATTAAAAAAAAAATCTTATGGACATTAAACGGCAATTTCCAGGACATTTCCAGGCAGTCTTGGGACATTTATAAAAAATGAAAAAACTCATATCATGCGCGGCCTACAAAATAACATTTAGTTCGATAACCGGTTTCGTCTACGTTGGAATCGCGTCAGAAAAAAAACTAATCACCATGCACGAATCTATATACGTATCTCAGCAAAACTGAGATACATCATGACGAGATCATGACAAAAAAAAATAGGATGGTCGCTACTAATCTAATTCTGAAACAATCTCAAATTTGCCGGAAATAAAAAATGCATGGACATTCGGTGAAATTCGAGGACATTCCAGGACTTCAAGGACCGCTCGACACTCTTAATTATTGCGGCATGTCGCTAGGCGTTGGAAGACATGCAATATATTGAGACGCTGTCAGTTATTCGAAAAGACGAGGCAAAGAGCGAGCTTCCGGTTGAGCAGGACGCGGAGGAGTCATCGCAGCGATTCATGGTATTCGGATGATCGGTTGCGCCAGTAATAATGAGCGGCGGGGCCATTTTGTGCCAGAGCGTTGCGCGGTAGCAGCCGGCGCGAGCTTCCCGATCAACCAAGCACGCTTCGTCAGCGTTCGAACCTATCATATCGGATATGCATATACATATATATATAAATATATACATATATACAAAAACGTTTATCTCCCCCACTCCAGCGTCCCGCTAGACGATCTCTCCTCTCCCTTGTCTAGTTCGTAATCCAGTCACGAATCGCTACCACCGCGCGTTACGGAGCGCCCGTAGTACATCTCGTCCGTGACTGGTAACGGCTGGATGAACTATCGTGACGTCATCATTATCGTACTCTATTCACGCACAGTGCGTGCCTGCGTGCTCGCGAGTCTCCGGCGCTGCGCGCGCAACTCCGCAGAGCCTACTCGGCGGCCTGGGCGACGCGCTCCGTCGGGCTTCCGGACCTCCACGCGATATCGAATGTAACGCACTCACGCTGTAATTCCAACGTCGGAGACGCATTAATTTATTCCGTTATACATAATCGAAAGGTCGGTGGAAAATAAATTTGAAAAATGTCCTGAAAAAGTAATAAATTTATCTTTGGATACATTTACTTATTTACAGTAGAGTCGTTATAATTGTACGGTTGGTGGAAAATAAATGAAAAAATGACTAAATTGATCTTTGGATGGATTTACTTATTTACTGTAGGGTTGTTATACGAGACCACGTTGTACTCTCAATAAGCAATAAATTATTCATCTATCTCTCTATCTCTGTCTTAATGTAGTCGATGTTATTTTAAAAAAATGTTTTCATTAATTTTATACCGTAGCGAATACAATGACTCGTACGAATCGCGTCGGGCGCTTCGGCGTCACAGTTATCGAAATGCGTGAGCTGCGGTGGCCCGCGCGGACAGTCGTACCAGCTGCGACGACGACAAAGACGACGATGATGAGGACGCAATTTTTCAGGTCCTGCCCCTCCGTGTCGCGCCGAGCGCACGGCGCTCAAACCACGATGACGTCATTCCATTGATTCAAACCCAGTAGCGACTCTAAACACGAGAGAAACTATTTCTGTCCGACGGGACAGCGGAGCGTGTCGGGGCGGGCGACGGCCACGGTAAACGAACGCGGGTGGGCAGGGCGTATCAACTGCCGAAGCCGTTCCTCGTAGCCCTCGATCCTTGAGAGTAATCTTTGAATTCCTTGAATTCTCCGAATCAAGAAAAATAGGAGATACTGGGAATGGTTGAAAGGCCGGAAATAATTTCGTAAGATACTTCTCAGAAGTCATTTTATCGACTGAAAATCAGCGACACAGTTTAAATAATTTGATTGAAAAAAATAAGTAAATAACGAAACGTTATGAGAAAGCAATATGAATATTTAAGTTTTCGACTTTTTCTTATTGTATTTCTGAGTTAAGTATAGAAAAACCATGTGCAAATTACTTCGTAGCTTCTTTCGTAACATAAAAAGTGTCTATACGTCATAAAATCAAAACCGTCAAAGCTTAAACCAGCATATTTTATAGAAAATCGCAAACTGAAATGTGAGGATTTCGTCGTTGTAAGACAATGTTTGATCTGTTCTTCACCTCTGATCACAAAACTATAACTGTTTTTACTCTTAGCGTGATATTTGATTCAAAAACTCGTGTGAGGCGCAAAAAAGAAAAAAATTTTAAAAATTCAAAAATTTTATGGGATTTTCCAAATCCCATAAAATCAAAACGGTTGGACAAATGTTTATCACATTCAATACGAAATATTGTACATAAGAGTAATCTTTAAATTCCTCGGATTCAACAAATATAGAAGATGCAGAGAATGAAAGGTCGAAAACAATTTCGCAAGATACTGTTATCAGAACTGAACGAACACAAGTCAGCGAGATGTAATTTCAATAATTTGACTGAAAAAAGGTATATTTTTAAACGATTTTTTTACCGCTCGTACGCGCATTTTGGGTCCAAACGTCGAATAATTGAGCAGAGCTCTCGTTACGCGCGTCGCATTCGAGTCTTTAGTACGGCCACTTTGTCCTCTTAAGTGGTAAAATTCAATTAGCGTTTTGCCGCGAGGAAACTCGAGTGACAAAGACGAAGCGAGATGGGGGAGAGGCCGAGAGCCGAGAGAGATCCCTTACGCTACGGGGGCGCGCGTGCCACTCGTGCTGCCGGTAGGCCAAGGACATGTGCCGACTCTCTTCCCTGTGCGCGCACTCGACACAGCAGGCCATCGCGACATCCTGTCGTGTGCAGAAGGTTCCCCCGTGCCGCTGCTGTTTCTCGTCACGACGTGTCGAGAGGCTATGCATTAAGTGAACTCAGATGTGGGCTGCAATACCGTTTTAGTCGAGTTTTTAACTCCATATAATTATCAATATTATCCGCGATGAAAATAACATTGAAAAATAAATTTAAAAATTGTACGAAAGAAGTACTTTAGAATTTTATTGCTTTATCGGTAATTTGTTTTTATTAATTTAATCGTTAATTCGATGCAGTCCGACAGGTTTTTTTATCAGCAGGTGTGAATGAATTATGAATCACTGTGCATCTTTTATTTCAAAGAGATCCAAATTTAGCAAACGAAAATATGATTTTTAATAGCATTCCATTCGATCCATTAATTTTATCGTAACGGTTATCGTGAATCGTATTATCGGACTAATTGACCTAGCTTCTCGGATTCAAATATTCAGCTAACCAATTATTTAACCAATATATTTAATGCTCATATATTATTACAAAATCACAATAATAGTGGGAAGTAAAAAAAAAGTACGATCTAGAACGCGCACAAACATTTTGAGAAAAATTAAACAAACCCTTTATGAAGAAGCAAAATATATAAGAAAAAAAAGATCTTAGGTATATAAATATACAGGCAAAAAAAAATATAAGAGAAAAAATATACAGGAATATTGAGACGTTATTCGAGCGTTACGCCCTACGGACGAAGAAGCTGAATCAACCGCTTTCTTTGTCTCGTTCCTAGTATATATCTAGAGTACACGGAAGCTCCGGTCGGTAGTCGTCGAGCCAGTGCGTCGTCGCCGACGAAACGGCAGCGCGCGCGCGCCCGTAGCCTCGGAGCGTAAAGGTACACGAACCTCGCAGAAATAACCTAACGCAACTTCGGGTCAATATCGCAGCGAGGCGGGGGACCCTTAAACCGCGTTGTCGACGGCGGCGTACGTAAGCGCACGGGATAGTATATAATGCCGGGCGTTCGTCGGCCGGGGAGTCGCGGAGAGAGCTGCCAGCTACCGCTTTTTCGCCGGAAGGTTAGTAGAGACCTAGAAGCGGCAGGGGGGGGGGGGAGCGGAGCGAGAGAGCGCGTGAGGGAACCGGATTGATTTTCTCCGGCTGGTGCGAGCGAACCGCCTACCGTTCCGCTCTCCCCTCCCGTCCCGGCCGTGTGACGTGACAAAATGGTCTTTCTCTGCCCCCCAGCGACTCGCTCTGGGTTAATCTACGATGCTCTCCCGACGAAACGGCCCGCTGAAGCTGTGCGCATGCGCCTCGCGATTCTCCTCTTCGACCGCTACTACACAACCGCGCTCTACCGTAAATTATACTATGTAACTGTTTACATTATACTATCTCCGCATCGACATTAGAACGTCCTACCCGACGCGTAACCTCTTCCAACGCGCGAATCGCTCTCTCGTCGCACTCGACCGAGACGCCGCGAACGAGTTCGCCAGCTCGCTCAGAGAAATATATTTCGCAAAAATATTCGCATAGAACCTTTCCCGAAGGCTGAATAAAAATAAAATCTTCCGATATCGACGATTCAAGGAACAAAAAAAAAGAACCCTCATCGAGGGACGTTTTTTTTCCTAACCTTTAACTCTTTGCCGAACGAAGAATTTTATTCTCTGCAGGAAAATGTTGCTAACTTAAGGTGATCCTTGCGAATTGTCTTCACTTCGCGTAAGCTTCAGGGAAATGAGAGGGAATTGCAAACACTTCTGGATGGTATAAAAATCTGGCAAAAATCAAGCATATTAAAGGTGCCGAAAAGATTAATTTTGCGTAATAATAATTGCAAAATGTTAATTCATACGTATTCAGAAAAATAAACGAATCATTTTCATTAAAAACAAAAAGTTAGGTTTCCGGAAGATTTCTTGAACAATTTTATTTATCATCGATTTGTGAATACATTAATCTTTTCAGCACCTATAACGTGCTTGATTTTTTTCAGAATTTTATTCAATTTTACCATCGAGAATTGTTTCTATTCCCTCTCATTTCTGTGAAACTCATGCGAAGTGAACACCATTCGCAAGGACTACCTTAAGAAAATTGCCGAAAGTCTGCGCCACCATCGCCGACGCTTGTCTCGACGAAATTAAGTCTGCGGGCGGCGGAGAGAATTATTCGCGAAGCTTTTCGGGTGACTCTCGAGGCTGCGAGAGCGTCTGCAGAGATGCGGGCGAAAGAAAGAGGGAACAGACACCGAGGCAGTGTCGAGTCATAACGGAATTAGCGGTGGCGCGCGATCGCCGGAGTTTCCAACCGGCGCGAGGCGAAAGCGACCGCCCGGCAGCGGCGCACCGTCGAAGACGACGCGTCGGATTTCCGGCGCGTGGGGCGCTCGACAGTGGCATTATATATGCGAACTAGTAGCGTTAGCGTGCAGCGGCAGGAGGCGGAAAGCGAAAGAGAGAGAGACGGTGGATGAGGCAGCGCGAGTAGGCAAAACAAGATCGCATCAGCCGGCAACGGTGGCTGCGGCAACGTCGCGAAACAGCAACGGGCGCTCCGCCTCTCGGTGTTGCCAGACGTGGCCCGGGTGACGTCACACGGTCGCCGAGCCAGAGCTCTCGCACGCCACACGGCGGCGCGCACACACAGGCGCGCTGGCGGGACGACGAGGGGGGGGGGGGGGCGGTAGTAGGTAGAGGACGTGTAGCTAGCGGCTGGCTGTCGGCCCGGACTTCGCCGGCTGAGCGTGACTTGCACTGGGCAGCGACGAAAAATAAGAAAAAGAATTTAATAAAATAAAACGATTCGTACGCACCACGGACTGTGCGTAACCCTTTGTTCGCCGTGGTGGGCGAGATAACGTTTCTCCGCCGCGAACGGAAGGCTCGATGATTAGACCTTCCTCGGTGATAGGACACGGAGCTCTTTGCATATCTCCGAGACGCGCTACGTCGCCGAGGAATTTTCATTGATAGAATCGTAGATACGCCGGATTGTACGGACTCGAGGGATTCTGGGATTATCAGAAATTCATGGGGATTGCTCGCTGCCGGTTCCACTGTCTACATGGAAAACTAGTCGAATTAAATTTTTGTTACTTATTTTTGTTTTGTTAAATTGACGGATTTTTTATTTTGTTATTGGTTTACAATAAATCCTGATTTACAGCTCAGAATAATACGTTTTATTTTTTTATAGATAATAAAGAGAGGTGAAATTAAACAGAAGCCTGCACATTTCTTTTTTAATTCAATCAATCGAAATTTATTGAATCGAATTTTGCTCACAACAGGAGAAACAGGTGTCGATCTATACAAAAATTATACCTCACCGAAGGAACATATTTTTTTTCTTCACATTTTCAGTGCTATTCGCTGTAATTATATTTATATAAGTATCGAAGAATTTTATTTAAAAAATCCCTATCACTGGAATCGTCTGTAATTATAACTAAACCGATTGTACAATTCTTCCCGGTTTATTATACAGACATTCCATCAATGAAAAACACTACACAATTATAACACGTCCAACACGTTGGTGGTCCATAGTCTTCTCTTTTACGATTTCCTCGGGATTAAGCAACCGTTCTCGAGAGGACCCCTTCATCGAAAAGAAAAAATTTCCGACCAGATTCAAACAACGTTAAATTTAGCGCTAAATGAAAACTCGAGAATCCCACATGAAAGGATCCTCCGTTCGGCGCATCGTGTTTACAACTGATTTAACGAGAATAACACTCGAGATCCGCAGCCATATTTCTGCGGCCCAATTTCTCGTGTTTATCTGACGTTCAATTACCATACGCACTAAAGTTACTCCCGTACACATTCGCATCGACTGCTCGGATCGAAAACGCCTCAACTCGCGCAATTTTGGATCGGCGTTACGCCGTTTTGTCGAAATGTACTTTTCGTGACTTATCGACCAGAGACTTATAGCTTCTGTTTCGCCATCACGTGTGCCTCGTGTATTAGTTAATTCACCGGGAGGAATTGCGTGTAACCGCGCAGCGAGGATCGTAAACCATCATCACCGGAACCGCCATCACCCACGCGATTGGAAATACGCAACCCTCGAAACGAGACCTAGTACCAATAAACTCTCTTTCGTGGCGCGTATTCGTTGCCACGTATATATATATATGCAGCGGTGGCAAAACAGCCGTTGGCGCCGGGCAGCAAGCTTTCCCCTCCCAGCCCTATCCGCACTATAGATTCGCGCTACAATATCGACGGCTTTGTGTGCTCTATACGCACCAGCCATGTCGTGTCACTGTTGAATTTGTTGCGTTTATTTATTTATTTATTTTAACGGGGACAAGCCGCTGGGTACAAATAATATACACGTTTAAGGTAGCACGCGCGGTGCAGTCCCGCGGTGCAAACGTGAGTTTCAGAAAAAATTTCGAACACTTCTCGATGGGACCAAAAATCCGACAAAAATCAAGTATATGGAGGTTTCTTTTACAGCTTGAACATAAAAAACGCGATTTTGAAAGATTACAAAAATTTAAGTTGCCGGATAATTTGTTGATCAATTAACTTTATCGTTAATTTGGCAATAACATTTTGGAATCATTGTTACATAAAAACAGTATTCGCAGCACGCGATATGTATGAATTTCTCCCTGAAACTCCCTCTATCTATTATAAAATATCGAAGTTATTTAAACAGCTAATTTTCTCTCCGACAGTTCTCCGGTAAACCGATTTAATTTCTCACTCGTAACGAAGGATACATTCGCCCGCGACTGCTTTAAATTGTCCAATTGGTCCGCCAAACGTCATTTTTTATTTTTGTAAATAAGATAAAAATATTTTATCGTCACTTATTACTGTATCTTTCGAAAGTCGTCCCCCAACCGCGGCTGTTGTGCCGAAGAAAATTTATTGTTTGGGCATTTTTTTTTTCATTTACTATGTTATGTAACATATGTGTATATGTGTACGGAGAGGGGGCGCGATAAGACTGCGGACAAACACAGTCGAAGAAGCTCTTTATCGTCGAGTCAAGGCAGATAGGCCGTGCGATATTACGTCACGTTATCGATTATTCCCCCCAGTGCTCTCTTATCGCACAACGCACGGCACTGTACGGCAAAGAGCTGTAGTATGTGAACCATATAGAGAAAAACGTCGGGGCACGCGCGCGCGCTCTTTCCAATCGATATACTACGAACCAGCCAGCTGCGTCTCGTCCCTCCGCGTCTCTCCCGCGGGGCTTTTTACCTTTGCGAAAGCCCGCTCTTAACGCGTATGATGTACGAGCGGCGATACCATCGCCGCTTTGAACCCTTCGCTGCAAAGTAGTGCGTCTCCGAGTATCTCGTTAACCGTGCAAAGCATGTTTTTTACCGTAAATTGAACACCTCTGCAAAGTGGAGGTGAATATCACATCGGCAAAGGGGACGGAAAAGATTTAAAATAAATCTCTAACGGATACGTCGATCTTAAAAAAAATTTTTTTTAAATAAAATTTACAAGTTACGCTACGCGTTTTCAACAATTTTTCAAATTTTTTTATATATAGTATTTATTTACGTCTCGGCAAATATAAAATTCTTTTGTCTATGCTCCTTCTTATATATCCTTCCTCCTTATATATATATTATAGGCTCAAATAAAGTGCATAAAGAACAGAGGTCGTTAACTACCTGGGTTCTCCGGTTAACCAAATTAATCTCTCTAAGGACAAATTAGATAAATATATTCTGTCGCGTATATGACAATATTCCATTTCGAACGTTTAAAACTGTGTCGTCAATTATTCATAGCAAATACTTTTAAAAAAAATTCTTTTCTTTTCTTTTCGTTAATCTTTTTGTTTAACTTTTTTAAACATAGTATAGTATTTACTGAGCATGGTATTTATTTCCATATTATACTATAGTTTCCATTGTATGGATTCAGTCATGTTTTACATCTCCTTAAACACAACATTCTTTGGTCTGCGCTCCTTCCAAAGAGCACTTCTGCATCGCCAAACAGCACACATTGTGCAGCTTAAATAAGTTACATAAAGAACACAGGTAGTATAAACACTGTTCCGTATCTCCGAAGCCTTGTACCTTGTATAATCAATATATTTCATCGCTCATTTGCATCTTACTACCAAACCCTCTCCATTTTTTCCCTTGCGAAACGTTTTTTTGTAACTAAATTGTTTCGCAGAAACGAAACGTCTCATAGTCGATTGTCCCTCGGGTAGCTTTCCGTCACGATTACTTCGGGATCGCAATTCATTTCGCGGTGTGTAAGTTTTATCGTTGCGTCGATGATACTGCGAGAGGATAGCACGTAAGTCAGTGTGTATAACGACTGCGGTCCCCGCAGCGCGGGCGCGGAGGGGGGAGGGGGTGGGGGGGAGAGTAGCGACGAAGAGTTCGAGAGCGTCCGAGACGGCGAGTGTACGGTGTGTCACGTGCACGAGGCCGGTACGCGCTCGAGTTTTACCCCCTCCCCCTCCCCTCAGCCGCCTCCCCTCGCTTCCCTCAGTCGCTCGCGCGGAACGGCTTGCCGGTCTGTTACGTCACTTTTAATTATCGCCGATACTCTGCTGTCTTAATATACGTCTATATGCACCGCTTTGTGTATCTTCCACGTACATATTGTATATATACATGTATATATGTACATCACAGATACAAAACGTTGCATATATATATATATATATATATATATATATATATATATATATATATGTGAACGGGACCGGCGAAACGCGCTGGTCGATAAGCCGCGAAGGGGGGAGTCGATTAATGAAGAAAAGCATCAAATTGGTTTCCCATTCACGGGTATCTTCGCAGCTTCATCTGCCGTTGACACACGTTTCGCTCAAGGATTTGGGGACGAGCTCATTGTTTCTCTTTGTCCGTTATCTCCCAAACTTTCCCGGTATTGGCTTTTATTTTTATTTTTTATTTATTTTCTTTTCGTGTTTATCGTCCCATGAATAATTCTATTATGCGCGATTTCGCAACGACCGGGGACGCCCCGGAGGCCGAGCTAACCGCGGGGAAGTGACGGGAGTGCCGTCGTACGTCGAAGGCGCGTCAATCGCAGTCGGCAACCGCGTTAATTGTACCGTCGCTGGCGGAAACCGAGGAATTCATTATCTCGAGACCGAATATATACGTCACTCGCGAAAATGAGGCCGTCACGGTCTTCAATTTTCTGGGCGAATTAGACACTGAATAAATAATTTTTTTGTCTAATGTACTCAAACTTAAAATTTACTTACATTAATCGAATGTTAACGTAATCTTTGTAAAACAAAAATTTTTTTGCATGAATTTTACAACAATTTTGATCCAAAAAAATACTGTAAAATTGCCACGCACATCACAATTTCAGAAACAGTTTATGTAAAAAAAAATTTCCAATAAACATTGGAACAAATTTTTTTTGCAGTGCACGCTAGAATATCAACTCTCGATTCGATAGTCTTTTTTTATTATTTTTTAAGAACGAAAGATCAAAGAAAAAAAAAATGATGTCGAAAACGAAATTGAACGAGAAATAAATACAGAAAGATAAACTGTCCCGAGGGAGGGGGGGGCGTCGTAGAACGACCGAGGGAAAATCGATACGGTTCAAGGTCGAGGGTACAATTGCCTCTACGGCAAGCAACTCCGGGGATGCCGAACGTAGAGAGAACGTTCACTGGTGCAAACGGAACGCGCACGGTCCTCATGTGCCGCTAGCGAAGCCCCCTCCCCTTCGCAGGTATAGGAGATGTGCATACACTAGCATAAACCTCGTGTACCTGTGACAACACAACCCCCTTCGAGCTGACGCATCATCTGCGTTCGGACGATCAAGGTCACTCTGGAACATCTAGGGCGAGACGAGATGCTATTCCAGATATTCATTACGTGTCCGCCGACGAACAGTGAGCCCAGTGACCGAACGGTTATCCCCCGAAAAAAATAACCCCTGAAACGTATAAGGTAAACGTACCAATGACCGGACACGTCCCAGTGGCCGGACAAGGCGTGCGTGCAAGAGAGATGGAAATACGATTTTCCATGCATATCCGGAGACTGGGACTGCTCCCTTAAGTGTCCGGGCATTGGTACGTTTACTTTATCCTCCCAAAACACGAACCCCCGAAAGAACCCCAAAAAGTCAATTTATTAAAATAATGCGAAGCGTATCGAAACTATCGAATCGAAAGTGCATTCCATTGGGTATAGAAAATAGGTGGTGTTCGGTCAAGTAACTGCTGTGAGCCACGATATAAAGATCAGAACATTAGCGATTGTAAATTAATCTGGTATCTCATATACAATGGATCAATATTGTCGTCTGATCAGACTTTCGCTCGGAGGAAGCAGAATCGTCGAAAATAATTTTTTCCGATGTGGCGTTCCGTGGTGTCCAGCGGTTCTTGGAGTCCTTGGAGTCCTGGAATTGTCCTTGAATTTTGCCTGACCTTGAAAAAGACCTGGAATGTCCTTGAATTTTATGTAATGTCCTTGAATTTTTTATTTCCCCGAAAATTAGAGTTTGTTTAAAAATGATTGCGTCTTCCGTCGACAGTAATGGATTTAATAATGAATATCTCGTAAACGTAATTTTGTGAAAATGTTTACCCATAAATTACCCGCATGGTCGGTGTCAATCATGCCGCTTTGAACTTCTTCCTTCCACAGAGGCCTCGTCTGTAGAAAATATTTCGCAAAGTGCTCACAGAGAAAGTTCTGTGAAATGATAAATTGAACATTATTTGATATTTATTGTAAGCCGATTATTATTTTGACCTATTCCAAAATTACCGTTATCTGTTCCGAAATTATTATTATCTCTTTTGAAATTATCGTTATCTATTTTGAAATTATCGTCATCTATTCCGAAATTCTGGTTATCTATTTCGAAATGATTGTTATCTATTCTGAACTTACTAATAGACCTGCGCGATTTATAACCGTTAACATCGACATCGTCACAAAAAAAATGTAACATAAGCATTGTCTATTTATTATATATTAAGATGCGAACTGGTGATATTATTCACAGAGACATTTTCATAATTTATCAATTTACAGATGTATTTTTAATATCGTATGTAAAAGGGTTTATCCCGTAAACTAAATAAATAAATAAGCGACGACGGAGGATCGTAAATTTGGTCGTCACATAGAGTTGATCTAAAACTGGGAAGGCTATATTTTTCTGCATTAAATAATCCATACATTCGCGAGGCCTCCGGTTGTATGCATTTTATTTGGTAAATTACTTCGTACAAAGCATACCGCCCGCGGAAATATTACGTATGAACGATACATGTTTGTATAGCTGACATACAAGTACAACGAAGAATATACTTTTTACATAAAATAAAAAAATAAGAATAAACAAAAATGAACGTGAATAAAAAATAAAATAAACATTCTCGGAGAAGTCCGCGCCATTGCTCGGAGCGTCAACGTCGCGTTTGCGGCTGCTGCAGCGAGTGCGATGTGCGAGCTAAAAGACTCCCCGTGTACACAGCCGGAGCGCCGGGTTTCACGTTACCGCCTCGTGCTCGCGCCTCGAAGCTGTACGTGTGTGCGCGTCTCGAGAGCGGGGCATGATGTCAGCGAGCCACAGACTCTCCGCGGAGTGATGTCACTCCTTGCGGGAAACTCTGACTCGCCGATACATTATATTAAACAGCGTTGTACATCGTGACGCGTTCGCGTGTGTATGCCTACTCAGAGGGGGTTTAAATATATAATAAGTCGAGGAAACGTTTCGAGCATTCGACGATTGCGGAACGTCACGAGTCCTCGAACGTCGAACGCGACCTTACGCCTATTTTTATAAATACGATGCACAACAAAGGCGACGAAGGAAAAAAAAACACTTCTTCGGCCGCGGTGAAGGAAACGCGCGATGTTTAACTTCGCGGAACGAGGCGGATTGCTTACCAAACTTTTTGGGTTAGCGATGTTTATCAACGAATTCATTTCGTATCTCGCACTCGTGACCGGCTCACACCTGGGTCGTTAGCTGATTAGAATCAGCGGCGCGTAATAATCTTTCGTGAATGAAGACAAAAAATAATGGGCTTGCATAATGTTCGGATCGAACGATCTATCCGAAGCAAATTTAAAATGCAGTTGTTAAGCGAACAATTTTTTTTTTTAGTTCCTGTAGAGAAGAAACTATTGCTGACACTCGTGTCAAAAGGCGATTAGAATCGGTGTCTTTCGCGAATGCAGGAAATATCCTAAATAAATAAATAAATAAATAAATAAATAAATAAATAAATAAATAATTTTTTTTTTTCATAGAAATGCGTTCGTACGAGTGAACGACTTTGGTAATAATTTTTTTTTACATCGCGTAATAATCTTTCGTGAATGCAGAAAAAAAAGATATGCTTGTATGTTATTTATATCGAACGATCGATTCGAGGTATTGGAAGTGCAACCGTGAGAGTGAACAATTTTGGTAATCGATATCTTTTTTTAACGGTCGGTAAGGAGCCGACTAATTTGGCACCCTCGTAACACCGGCGTGACTCCGACCGGCGCGGTGGAGAAAGTTACTTGACCTTGCAACCTTGCACGCTCGTTAGGGCGAACGGAATTGGCCGGCGATGTCGACATTTTTTTACGGACGAATGAAGGTCATTTTTCGAACTGTGCCAAAGGGCTCATTCGAAAGGGCTTATTCGTCGTCCAATAATGGTAATAAAAATTAGAATCTAAAGTTAACCGTTAATGTTTTTACTGAAAACATTTTATTGAAATTCGAGTCGTTTTTTAAGGGAGCTCCTGCTTCACAAGGCCTAAAAAGTATATTTGAACTGTACGAATTTTATTTATTTTTAACACAAAACAAAAAATTACCGCATGGTTATTGGCCGATTTACTGCACTGTAGTTTTCAATTGGCGGGAAAGATGCAACTCGTAATTCTTGACCGAAACAAAAAAATCAAATATGCTTTCTTCTATATCAACCTTGGAAAAGCAAAAAAAAAAAACGAAAAATCATAATTTTTTTCGGTTTTGAAACAAAGAAATGTGTTTTTGTGAAAGAACGAACAACTTCAACGTGCTATAAAAATTATTTAAAAATACTTTTTCTAACAATGTTTTAGGTTCACATAGAAGAGAATTCAGAACTGAAAAATTGCGCTTTGTTTTAAGATGATAGGTCCTTTAGTTTTTTGTTATCACTCTCGCCTATTTCGAAAAATAATACCCAATAAGCCGTCCAATAACTATGCAGAACTTTTTTGTTTTGTGTCGAAAAAAAAAAATTTCGTACAGTTCAAATATACAAAAAAACATGCCTCTAAATTCACTGAGCTCAATTATTTTTTTCCCTCCTAAAAAAATTTCCTGGAAAAACGCTTTTTTAGGCCTTACAAAGTAAAACCCCCCTTAACCCTTCGGCCAGAGATTTTATCTTTTTAAATTTTTATATATATATCTCGTAAAGTCTAGTTCGTCTCGACGAGTCTTATCATCGAGGCAGCGGCGTTAACTCATGCGCGAAACAAATATAGCAAAAGCGCAAAAATTCTCCGTCGGGCGTTCGTGGAACTACGGAGTCGGGTACACATTCCTATCGTGCAGGCAAGACGTTTATCGTTCGAGGTTTCGAAGCCCGAAGCTCTTATCGCAGCGTCGGCTGATGCTGCGGCCAGAAGTAGCATCGGTCGGCCGGCAGCGATAATAAAACTGCGTCCGCTACGACTCTATGTATGTTTTTTCTTATGCGAGAGAAAAACTCGCGGGCTCGTCGCTTGACGACTAATTCGAGAGAAACTAACGGACGGACGGCCGGACGTTGTTTACGTCGCGCGGAGATTATATACGCTGTGTACAGAGACGGCGGGGCGAAGAGTCGAGACGCTCGAAAAATATATCGATCGAGTGCGAACTGTGGTGGGGGAAATTGCAGGCATCGATGGTCAGTTTTGCGACAACGAAATCAGGGTCCAGAATTTTTTAGCTATCACTATTAAAAAATTGTAAATTTAATGCACCGGACCGGAAGTTTTTATGCGGAAAATGGTACATTAAATTTAATGGGCAGTTGTGATGAAAAGTTAATGGAATTGTACAGTGAAATTAATGTAAATTATTGGATTTAAAGTACTTTTATGGTAAAATTGAAATAAATTGTTAAAAGTCAAAGTATCGTCTGAAGTTTTTAATATCTTGTACGTTAATTTTTTATGTACAGTTTTGATGAACAATTTATATACTTTTTCATTGAAGTTAAAATAAATTATGAAAAATAAAGTTCTTCCAATGGTTTTAATACACTGAACATTAATTATTCATCAAAATTGTGCTTGAATTTTAACATACCAGTTTAAGCATGAAAATGTTCAGTTCTGGTACATTAAATTTCATACGAATTTTGTTTAGAGTGTAGTCGATATCCCGAGGAACTAATTTTATCCCTTTGAAGTACAGCAGTGTATATACATATAGAATCTACGTTGTCGTTTATGAACGTATACTTTAAACAACTCAGTGAACCAATACCAAATTCGTATAAAATCCTGTATACTTTGATTATAGAAACCCTTTATCAATTTTTTTTTTTACACTTCCAGGATTACATATTATTTTTTACTTTCAAAAGTGCTGCATAAAAATAACACCGTGATGTCAAAGATTTTTTTTAAATACGATGAGAAAACAAACGGTAAATTCTTTAAGGGATTTTTTTTCTCAGCGAAACAATGAAATTTTTCAATTCGGGCTTTAAAAAAAATGTCTGTTGTTGATATTAAAAAAATTGTACGCTATTGGGCAAGGGTGAATTTATTTTTGACAGTGACGCAACACCTCGAGTTTTCGTAACCTCGGCCCATGTGTTTCGAGCGAGGCGAGGGGAAAAAAAAATTGCGTCGTCTATTTTTTTTTCTCGTCGACGGATCTGTCTGCGTTTACGCGCCTGCGCGATGTCTCCATTGCGCACAGTGAAAGAGACTCTGGTATTTCCGGAAGTTGACAGAGAATATCAGGGGAAAAAAACTGTCTTGCGGAAACGATCGCGTCAGCAGTCGCGTCGTTTCTGCGTTACGACACAGCGACGACGCCGACGCTCGCCGTAGGGTCGAAAGAAACAAGGAAAAGAACGCGCGCGGTGCGACCAGTTTGTTTTTTTTTCGTCTTCCTCGTGCGCCGTTGAAAAGGAACGATTACGAGGGCGTTCGGCCGGTCCTGCACCTTCGACTTGCATCGATTTCACGTTCGCGCATAAGTCGTCTTCGCGTCGTTCGATGCCATGTCTGTCTATAGCTTGCACGCGCTTATACAGTATGCGGACACAGGAAACCGAAGCTTGTGCAGCCGGTTCCAGTCGCGCCGCGACGACGGTAGGGCGCGCACCTGGGTCTTTGCGACTCTGGTTCAACACTGTTCTTGTATAATCGACGAGGGAAAATGCAGACTAATCGAAACAGGAAAATGCTTTAAAAAAAACCCATCGCATCTTACAATAATTTCATTCAATCCGATTGGTATAAAATGGCGAACCAATACGCACTGTCTACACTCCCCCCCTCCCCCCCCTCCCCCACAAAACGGCGGATGCAAACCCTTTTCACCGGTCCAGAATGTAATCGAAAAAATGCAGCTTGGATCTTACCCAGATTGCCATCACGATTCATAAAAATAATTCATTAACAAGAACTTGGAAAAAAACCCTCCCCCCCATTATTTTATTTCATTTTTTAGTAGCCGTAAAAGTGCATTTATTGACATCATGTAGTTCATACAATACATTTCTCTATGTAGTACATTGTAAAAAAAGAAAATCGTATGAAATTTAATGTACCGGACTGGAATTTTTATGCAAAAGCTGGTATATCAAATTTCATGTACGATTGCGAGGAAAAATGAATGTTCAGTGTATCAAAAACATTCGAAATTCTTAATTTTTAATCATTTACTTTAATTTCACTATAATGGTACTTTCATTTTTACAACTTACTTTAATTTCAATGTAAAAGTATATTCATTTTTCATCACAATTGTATTCTTATGTATTCGACGGTAAAAACCACGAATCCCATCCCGGAATTAAAGAGCTTAAATCGTGAGTAGAATTTAACGGAACGAACTTACGCATTCCACTACAAATATTACAATCAATAGTACAAACGATTGAAAACATAAATCCTGTCGAACTCCCCACTGAAGAATTCCCACAATTTAATTACCGTCTGGAAAATACCGTTTTTTCCCCTCGCCATCCCAACAATCCCCCCCTCGTCGCCCCCGTTTTGAAAACGGTTTTTTTTTCGCCGACGCGCCTCAAGACAGGTTCAGGACGAAGTCTCGTTGGCCGCGCGCTCTCGACCTCGAGAATCTTTCCTCGCGCCCCCTCGAACGCTAACGGGTGTGTTATTGCTCTCTTTCTGCGTTCGGGCCGCGCCGATCCCAGCATCCTTCTCGCGGTAGGCGAAAACCGGGTTTTAACAAAGTCCCCCTCGTTTCGTCCCTGTCGGGCGTGAGAGCCTTCTCGCTCGTTCCAGAGCTGCGCAGTTTCCCGTGCGCAGCCCTGGAATGACCCAAAAAGCCGGGCGAGTATCGTGCCGCGGAGAGCGGCGAGGCAGGAGGAGGGGAGGGGGAGGGGGCGCCGGTCGCTTCGTCACGTTTTACTCGGGTGTAAAGACGGCCCCGTCGTGAACCGTCCGCGTACTCTCGGCTCGTCGTAACGCCCGAGTTTTCCCGTCTCCTCGGGGTCTATCGGAGAGCGAGCGACGGAGAGAGGGGGGAGGAGAGGGGGAGCTGCCACGCAAACGCGAATTCATAAACGCAAGGCGTTATATCGGCATCGAGTAGAGGAAAACGCGACAGCTACGAGGCGCGACGGTTCGCTCGGCTGTGCGGGGAGCCCGCTCTCTCGCCCGTACAGTACACGAAAATTCGTACCACACATCGAATCTCTCGCCTGGCTACGTGTCCTCCCCTCCACGGCGAGCCAGCGGCGGCGGCGGCGGCGAAACCCCACGAATCGCGAAAGCCAGATGATAAATGCGCATGCGCCCAACCAATCGTGACGTCGCCATGCCGTGACGCCACGTTCGACGATTGGTCGATAGGTCGTCCGCGCGGCGGGGTGGGGGGTCGACACCCGTAACTCCGCCGAGTCGCCGCATTCTCGAGCGTTCGTCTCGGCTGGTCTCCGGTTCGTACGGTTACGCTCCTCGATATCGCACGGAGAGGATACGAATACTCTCTCTGGACGGGCACTGTTTTGTGTTCTCCAATATCGGTGTTTTTTTTGTTCTCGCGGTCGAAGGTGAGTGAATTTTCGGGGTTCGTTCGAAACGACCAAGTCGTCCAGTTTAAGATCGAGGCTCGGCCGACGGAAAACTTTCGCGAGATCCATCGGCGGTCCGACTTTCCCCCACCCCGCACGGGGCGCTGAGCGGTGTGCGGTTTTGCGCGAAAATTTTTTAAAAAATCAAATTTCGTTCGTACCTTTTTTTAACCGTGGCTCGCGAGAAACAGGAAGCGCGCGGCGCACACGGTGCACGGTCAAGGTTTCGCGAGCGGCGTAAGAACCGCGCGCGCGCTTGAATCCGAGAGCCAGCCGTGTGGGTGAGAGAAAACCGAGGAGTAAAGTCCCGGAGGGTTTTCAGCGCAAGCGGCGTTGCCACGCGTGTGCCGTTCGTTGGAGATAAATACAGCGAGAGAAGTGAAAAAAGGAAAAGTTTTTTTTTTCTTCGATCAGCTTACCGTGGCTTCGAGAATAGTGGCCGAGACTCTTCCTCGAAGAATCTCTCTTGACTACGCTGCGGAGTTCGACGTTTGTGTGTTTTAAAATAGTGTAAATTTAAGAAAGAGAAATAAGTTCATCACTAATATTAAAAAAATACTTATCTCGTGAATAAACGCAGTGTAGACATTTCGTATTGCCACACATACACATTTACACATAAATATTAATATATATATATACATATATATAATCTACGACGATGTGTACAGCGGAACAGTAAAAACACGTCGCCCAACTATGAACCAGTGATTCGCGCACTTTGATTTAATCGAGGCTTTCCCTTCGAAGCAAACCAAAGCGCTCAATCAAAGTACGGAGAGGACGAAAAAAGAGACCCAAAAAGCTATACAACGAGAGCACAAAGAAGCGCCTCAAGATGATGGGAAAGCGAACGCAGTGTTATCTGTGCGATCTGCCTAGGATGCCGTGGGCGATGATAATGGAATTTTCCGAGCCGGTTTGCCGTGGGTGCGTGAACTACGAGGGTGCTGACAGGATCGATCTGGTCCTCGAGTCGGCGAAGCAGTTGAAGAAGGCCCACGGTTTTCAGGACTCCCGGCCGAGCGCCGCGTCGAAGGGCTACAGAACGTCGGGCGCGCACGCCGAGCACAACGGCGGCGGAAACATAGACGTGCTGCCTATACAAAATGCCGCCGGTCAGTCCCACTCGAGGCATCACAACATCGCCGGTTACACGCAAATGGCCCATCACAGAAACTCCATAACGGACTTCAACTCGGCCGCGCCGAGGCAGCAGCAGCAGCAGCAACAAATGTCGCGTCACGAGGACGCCACGCACGAGATGAACGGAATGAGCCGCGGCAACAACGTTAGAATCCCGAACGCACACTTGGCCGCGGTCGCCCATCACGTGAGCCTGAGCCACAACCGGGGCACGCAGCTCAAGCGGACAATTTCGTCGATCGACGAGGACGAGCATCCAGAGCAGAAGAGGCTCAGCCTCGAGGAACAACATCCGGTCAGGCCGCCGCTCACGAGAGGCGACTCGCTGCCGGCCGTCAGTCTGGCCGTTAGCTATGTGCAGGACAGAAATAAGGAGAAACATCCGGTCAGAGCGCCCAGCTTCGATACCGCTACGACTTTCAAGGCCAACGGTGAGTTGTTTTTGTACACATATGCGTTCGCACGCCTCGCGCAGCGGCTTTTGGGCGATTGTGTCGCGGGGACTTAGGATTTGGATTAAGAATCTTGGCGGTTTGAGAGACGAGACACGTAGGGGGGTTTCTTGTTAAGACGGAAAGCTGTTTTTTTTTTTTT
>JAPYZD010000623.1:0-31002 GCA_030522725.1 Ichneumoninae sp. B BG-2022a
TTTCAGATTTTTACACCATCAAGAAGTACTTGCAATTTTCTCTTATTGTTGTCGAACTTATGCGAAGTCAGCGCGCAGCGAGACTCCCTCCTTAATTCCGGAACAAAACAACTTCGCGATGACTCACGATACTCCAAACACAATCGCTGACCCAATTCCAATTTCGGGAAAAAAAAAATTATCGAACCCGATAACAGAACAGAGCAATTTTGCTCCAATAACTTCATCAGCGGACGATTCGGCGGCGAATTTAATTATCACGATATTTCTTACACCAATTACATTTCACGGTCATTAAACGGATATCACAATTAATTTTAACTCCGAATTTAGTGAAACATACATTTAATTTAATTATTGTGACGAATAAAATATAAAAAATCGAATTTAACGAGGAGAATTAATTGACAGAGAAAATAATTAATTTGCGACGGAAGTTTGATCGCCATGAAGGTTTTTTTTTTCAGTTTGATTGCGAAATTGTGCTTTGGGTCTTTTTGCTCTTATCTCGGTGATGAAAAAAACATTCGTATGTCAAGGACGAGCCGGACGACGCGTCTGACTCAACGACACATTTTTTAGCCGCTGGATCGAAAATTCGATAGACATTGAGAGGAACGATCAGTTTGTTGAATTTTACAAATTCCGATTTCCGAATTTACTGAGACAAACATTTTTAATTGTCGGGACGAATACAAAAACACAAGTTTTAACGAAAACGATTAATTCGAAGAAAAATATTTAATTTGCGACGGAAGTGTGATCGCTACGAAGGTTTCTTCTTTAGTTCAATTGCGCAATTCTACTTTGGTTCGTTTTACTCTTATATGTCGGTGGTTAAAAAAAAAATCGTGTGTCAAGGACGGGCGGAACGACTCGTCTGACTCATCGATAGATTTTTCTCCCGCGGTATCGAAAATTCAATGAACAATGGGACGATCGATCTGTTTGACGAATCATGCGAATACAATAGCGCAAGTTCGACGCGTGCCGTAAGAATCAGTGCGAAACATCGGCACACTTTTACGAAGCTCGTGCGCACATCAACATATACATTAATAATAGTTGAGGATATTCCGTAACGCCTCCCCCTCCCCCGCTATCCCGAGTAGTTACGTTACGAGGCCATTAAACGGATTATTAATAGTGGAACGTTGCAATATTCAGGTTTTTGGGTTACCTGCCCCGATACGTGGCGAGTAAACTCGTCTCTGCTTCTCGCATACTCTTCATTGTCATTTCGCCTCGTCGAGAATCGAGGCTACTACTGCCCAGTGTGTAGCCATAACCAGAGAAAAGTATCACACGTTCCGATTCGAACGGCGATCTATTATCGTTGTCGACGTCTATTCATTTTTTTTTTTTCATTTTATTTATCGTTACCTTTGCATTTATCGTCACGGAAGCGGGCACGATTTTCCCGGGGTTGTGTACAGAGCAGAAATATGATTCCCGTTCAGTTAACTCTTACTGTGCACCATGCTATATATAAAAGTAGGCAGCTTCGGCTTCAAGCACGTTTTTTTTTTGGTAAATTAAATATTTGATCTTTTTGTCAAAAATCTGAACTGGCTTGAAGTGGAATAAATTTTGTACCAAAAAACGTCCCGAATATTTTTCTACATAAGTGCATCGATAACGTCTTGGGGTCGAATGGACCTCGTGTGTTTCATGATTGGCTACGGAAGTGTGCATACAATTAAATTGTTAATTGTATCCACACTTCCGTACTTAATTGTATGCACAATTCCGGGTTAAATTGAGTAGTTAATTAAATGGAGTCCGCTCCACCCAAACCAGGCCCGGTCGGTAACGGAAACTGTAATTATTTTTTTGCGCGGGCGCCGACCATTTCCTGTTAAAAGTAAATTTCTTGTTAAAAGATACACCGAGAAGAAAATCAATCGAGTCACCAAAATGTGCGCTTACGAGTGGCGAAATTTTTTTTTAGTTTATCTAGAGGAGTCGTTGATTAAACTAAGGTAAAGTTATCAATTCCAGCAGTTATTTATTGGTCAAGAACACATTTTTTTGTGAAAATATCTGAAACCGATGTCAAACTGATAGTTTCAAGTGTCCAAAACACATCGATTAATTACAAAAAGCTACATTTTTTTAAAATTACGGACGAAAATAACAAGAGAGTCCAAACGTACCAGTTTTCGGACGCGATTTTTCGGCACGTCTCTATAAAAGAATTTCTTTGCCATTTGTTATTGAAATTGCAATCAATGAAAAAATTATATTTACGTGAAACGATACTGCTGATAAGCCACGAAAAAAGCTGGCTACCCGAACTTCTTCGGACCGTCTGATTATTGGGTCGCGCATGTACTAACGCTTGTACCAACTTCCGGACACTGCATCGTCTGTCTTTTGCACAAAATGCAAGAACAGAAAATAATTTGGGTGTAAAACCTTGTATAACTTTCTTCTGGGCATTAAATAGTATTCGTAGATATGATTACAAGTGTCAAATTGGATTTCTAGTACTTAAATTCGCAATAAATCAAATTTACATTAAAGTGTCCGACGATTGGGATGTGTCCGAGCATTGATACTCTCACCTTAAGGTGATGTATTATAACTAAAAACGGCATGCAGTACAGTTTTTTAAGAGTCTCTTAAGTTAATTACCTTCAGAGCATGTGAAACACTATGAAGTGCGAGAGAGATAGCATCAGTGGCATTCTCGGCGGAGCGAGCGAGACACGCTGAGAAGGTGTTTCACATGCTCTTAAGAGGCGTCTAAACTGACTATTATACTTGCACAAGTTTCTCCATCAAATTCTAAACCCAACCGGCGATTACTTGGGTGTGAGAGAGACAGCGCCATGGGGATTCCGTGAGAGCGAGAGACACGAGTTTAGACTCCCATTAAGACCACGTGAAACACTGTGCAGTGCGAGAGAGATAGCATCAGTGGAGCTCTCGGCGGCGCGAGAGAGACAAACTGAGAACGTTTTTCACATCCTCTTAAGGAAAGGCTAAACACACACATGAGTGCGAGAGAGACAGAGTAAAAATTTTCAATCCATTTCTCTCCAAAACGATTCTAAAGAATGAAAAACCAATTATATATACATATATATATATATACATACATATCTCTATAATATAAAAAGATTTCGCCGCCGCCGCCGCCGCCGTGTCAAGAATCGGGGGGGGGGGGGGGGGAGAAAAAAAGGGACTTTAGTCCATCCTTAAAGGGCCTTGAATTTATAAGGGTCTAAGTCCATTTAACATAAGGCATTTGGAAAAATAAGGGGGGGGGTGGTTAAAAGACTTAAAATAATAAGGGTTTATGTCCAGATATAGGTGCGAGCGCGCGAGCCACAATAAACCGCTAGTATATATATATATATTTAATCTCGATAACAAAAAATCGATTTTTTTATAAAATCGTTTCAGACAAACACGTATTCAAAATATTTCATTGTCATGTCGACCTTTAGCCGTCGAATAGAATGTTTCTTTACTTCTGCGACATTTCGCTCAATCAACCAAAAATTAGTTTTGCTACCCATAAGCGCCCATTTTTCTCGACTCTATCGATTTTTCATCTCAGTGCGTCAACGCAGGTTCGTGTCAGAATTTGCTTCCAAGGAGGAAAAGGTCAACACGATCAAAAAAATTTAATTGCAGTTTTTATTAGCGACCGTGGTATCGCAAATACTGTTAAAGGATATTTAGTCTACCAGTTGAACCGTACAAAGTCTATTTGTCCAGAGTACCGCGGATCCTATCGTGTATCGAGCTCTATCATCGGTTCCGATTCTCTATATATATATATATATATACGTGGCTATCTCCCACGGCCAAGCGATAGTCTTTGGGTGGTTCTGCGGTTTCAAGGACCTGACCGACAAGGCTTTACCCAAGATTCTCCCAGAGTAGAATCTGCTCCCGCTGGGGGTGAATCTTCGACACAGTGTACATGCACAAGTGCGATTTAGCAGAGACGCTGGGACTACTACTTGGCAGCACTACTACAACCGCGCTAAGAAAGACAGAATCTCGGTAGTTCGCGAACGAAGAAGCGCGCAGACCGCGAGCAAGGCGACACGGGGTTGGTGGCCGCCGGAGGCGGAGTGGGTGCACCGCTCGGTACTCCTCCTACTCGAAATTGTCCTTCATTATACACAAAGATGTTTTCTATACAATGTCGAGAAAGCCATTAATAATTATGATCTTAAATCACATTCTGCGGATTAATGTTCTGTTGTTTCATTAAATTAATTTATTTCTTGGCTACCAAACTAAAGGTGCTAAAAAACACTTACGTTGGTTAGTGATCGGCAATTGAATCCATTTGTTTCTTGGAGGCGTAGTTTTCTAAAATGGAAAATCATTTTCATGATATTTTGAAGTCGGCTTTTTAAAAGTCTACTTCCGTCGAGAAAGCTATTAATAATTATAATCTTAAATCACATTTTGGGGATTAATATTTAGTTGTTTCAATTTGTTTAAATCAATTTGTTTATTGAATCCTGAACTAAAAAAGACTTATTATGTGGATGAATGAAAATCATTTACATAATATTTCGGCGTCGACTGTTTCCTACGCTAAAATTGCCTTCGTAAATTTTTTCAATAATTATGTGTCAAGCTGTCAATAATTATGATTATGAAGCACATTTTGCGAATTAATACTTTGCTGTTTCATTAAATCAATTTATTTATTGAATCCTGAACTAAAAGACTCTTATTATGTGGCTGAATGATCGATAATTGCATTTTCTTCTTAAATAAGTTCTTTACATAAATAGAAAATGATTTTCATGACATTTGAGAGTCGATTTTTTCTGCGCTGCAATCGCCGTCGTAAATTTTTTATACTCCGTCGAGAAAAGTGTCAATAATTATGATCGTACATCACATTTCGCAGAATAATCTTTAATAGTTTCCTTAAATCAATTTCGTTGCCGACATCCGAAAAAAAAAAAAAAAACACTCCACGTAGTCGGGTGATCGATAACTGCACTTTGTATTAAATACGTACTTTACATAAATGGAAAATCATTTTTACGACGTATCGGAGTTGATCTTTTCCTAAAATTGCCTGCGAGAATGAATACCTCAATACCTCGTCGGTAAAGGTACCCATAATTATGATCATAAATCACACTTCGAGCAATAATCTTTAGCAGTTTCCTGAAATCAATACTGCTGCCGTCTCTGGTCAAACGACATTCTTACGTCGGCGGTCGATGACAATTAATTTGCTTCCTGAACACACCCAGAAAAAATATTTATTTCACGGCCACCGTTTATTTGGTTTAAGTAAAATATTTATTTGATTTATTACATAAGCATTTATTTAAATTAAGTAAATAGTTACTTAAATGAACTAAATATTTTACTTAAACCAAATAAACGGTGGCCGGCAAATAATTTTTTTTTTCTGGGCGATCGAATTTTACATAATTGAAAAGTAATTTTCATCATTTTGGATTCAAAATGTCGTGTTTTTTTCGGCCCAAAATTTTCATCCGCGAAAGAATAGTTTAACGAACGAACGATACAAATAACTGGGAAAACTTAGAGAAATTCCGAGAGTCTCGTGGAGTTCCCGGACGATTCCGTGCTGCTGCGCGATACTTCGTGTGCTCTCTTAGTGGAACGAACCCATGAGTGTAGGTAAGCGCGCCAGTACGTACCTGAGAAGTACTTCCACGTGCTTTCTCTCGGTACTTTCTCGACGGTCTCGAAAGACGAAGCGACTTCCTTTCCCGTCGGGCCTGTCAAGATAAGAAACGCGGCTTAGGCCTCAACACCGCTGTCGCACTTACACGGCTGGTTTACAACCGAGCCGGGCTCGAATTCTGTCTTTCTCCTCGTCCGTTTTACCTCGAACGGGCTCACCTCGCCCTCGCTTTTCTCTCTCGCTACTCTCTGTGCTTGGCGTTACTCCAAAACAATAGGAGATAGTGGTTATAGACAAGAGGAGCAAAGATATTCCGAAAGAAGTGTCACGGGTGTTCGACGCTGCCTACAACTATTCCTGTATATTCCGTGTAGGCCTTCGCCATGGAAACTACGACGCATAGGTTCATCCACCCGAGCACCGAGATCGCGCTCTGTGCAACGTCTGCATGTGCCAGAATTACGGATCTAGAATCATTTCGATGAATCTAAATTTAAGGAGGTTCTAAAAGCATTGAAAACTTCATTTTCCTCACATCTCGATGTATTAAAATCTTAATTTACCTTACATGTCGATGTATTACAATCTTAATTTACCTGACATGTCGATGTGTTACAATCTTAATTTACCTCACATGTCCATGTATAAAAATCTTAATTTAGCTCACATGTCTATGTATTACAATCTTAATTTACGTCACATGTCGATGTATTACAATCTTAATTTACCTCACATGTCGATGTGTTACAATCTTAATTTACCTCACATGTCGATGTGTTACAATCTTAATTTACCTCACATGTCGATGTATTACAATCTTAATTTACCTCACATGTCGATTTATAAAAATCTTAATTTAGCTCACATGTCGATGTATTAAACCTTAATTTATCTCATCTCGAACACGAAACTTTATTTATTATGTTTTTTACTATTTTTTTAAAATATTTACCGAATTTGATCGAGAAACTTGTGCAAGTATAATAGCCAGTTTCCCATAATAGTTAGTAGATTCAATTTGTCCTTAAAAAATGCACACTTAGGCGAATTAGATATTTTCTGTAAAATAATCTAACATATATAGATGTAAAAAATAAAAAATGTCGAATACTGTTTTGAAGAACGAACTAACATTAATAAACGTTTGGGCGTGAGGATTGTAGCGAGAATTACGGATATAGAATCATTCCGATGAATCTAAATTTAAAGACGTACTAAACGCGACGCCCTGGTATATTAAAACCTTCATTTAATTCGCATCTCGACAACGAAATGCTACTTTTTTAATATATATATATATTTTAAAAATATTTGTCAAGCTTGCGGAAATTTTATAGAATTTAATGTGAGCAATTTTATCGCAAAACTTGTGCAAGTATAATGCCGAAAGACCAAAATAACGTTTCGGATAATAGTGAGCAGTTAATGATTCAATGTGTCCATTATAAAATGCACACCCAAGCGAATTACAGATTTTCTGTATAAATAATCAAACATCTATACATCTAAAAATACAAAAAAGACAAATAAAGTTTAGGAAAATAAATGAATTTGAAAAAAGAATTTGAATTAACAAAAAACAAATGAATCTTACCAATTTGATTGCGAAACTCGTGCAAGTATAATTCCGGAAGACTCAAATAACGTTTCCTATAATAGTCAGTAGTTAATGATTCAGTTTTCCCATAAAAAAATTAATGGGCATTAACGAACGTGTGTGCGTGAGGATTTTTGCCATGTTTAAAAGCAAAATGGTTGTTTTTCGTCGTAAACGATTCATTATCGGCATGTCAAAAATTCGTAAACGCCAAAGTCAACATAAAATCGTTATTATCATTAGTCCTTTAATGCCCGATTAACCTCTCACGATATTGACAAAGCTAATATCCACAGCATTTTCACTTTATAAAAAAAAAAAAAAAATCCATCAAATTTTAATTTTGCATTCAATTCAACGTAAAAATAGTTGACGTTTAATCAAACGTTACGTATTTCTCTGCATAACAGTCATAACCAGGGTCGCTGCTGATCATCACCTTACGTCGTGAGGTCGCCGGCGACGAGTTATGCCATCGGTATACGTAATAATTTTTCCCTCTCATCATCCCCAACTTTTCCTTTGATTCTGGCCGTAGCTCGTCTATAGGACTGCTAGCAGGTTCTGTCCACGCTTCATCACAACTGCACTCGGGGCGTTAATGCAAGATCTATACATACGTCTCTGCCCATATATACATATACATATATATACATATATATAAACATCTATAGATACATATATACACATGACTTGTTTACACGACATAATCCTCGTGCTTCTGGGTTCCATGCAGCGAATAGAACACGCTTAAGAGGGTTGGGCAGAGTAAAGTTTCGTCAAAAGTTGAGAACCTTCACAGGATCCTGGGTAATAAAATGAGGGCCCCTGGCCTCCCTCGAGGGTGGGGCCCCCTCGATAACCCATATTGTACCCCCCATCCCCCGGCGGCCCAACTCGCCGCCGCCCCTGGCCGTATATACTCGAGCAAGCCGGACCAGTTTTGTCCCGCGTCCACGGACCAGAGAGAAATCTTCGAATTAATCTGAGACCCGCATCATTGATGCGAAATTTTTCAAAAATGATGGGCATGATCCTCACATTTTTCCCAATATTTCGATCCAATTACCGTCGCGATAGTCCTATCCGTTCGGCGATTAAGACTTTTTCGTTGGAAATGACAGAGGTAGAGCGCGCCGACAATACTTTACCCGGCGCGTATATACACGATCATATACCACCCCTAGTCTCCCTGCCTCCTCCCACCCCAACAACAGCGGGGTGGTACAGTCAACGCGAAAAAGCCTGTCTACTCGTCTATCTCGTATAGACGGTGGCAAAAGGCGCTCCACGAAAGTCAATGATTTTTTTTACTTTTTTCGAAAAATTGTTTGCGTTTGCGAGTTATTGGATTGAAGATTTTTTTCCTAGCGAGTGGTAAAAATTTCGGAGGTTTCGACGAAGGGTTGACTTGTTTTCGAAGGACGGGTTAGGTATTTGAATATTTTTGTTTTGTTGATAGAGTGTTGTAGTTGGGTCAGGGACAATTTGTAATGTGATGATCGAATTTAGCCTAGTGCAGTGAGATCGTGCTTTTTCGTGCCAAGTGCACTACAAGGCGTATTTGCTAGAGGATTTTTTTTCCTGAGAGATGATGGACATTTTGTAGAATTTTCTTAAACCATCCTCATGGTTTGAAGGCCATGTCGTGTATTCGGAGGTTTTTGTATTGTTGATAACGGTTGATATGATTGGTTTGAGTACAATTTCTAATGTGTTGATCTAATTTAGCGAAGTGCAATAGATTATGCTTATTTTCGCGCCAATTATACTTTCACGATAAATTTACTGGGATATTTTTATCCGCGGAGATGGTAAAAATTTCATAGAATTTGATGAACCTTTATTTTCATTTAAAGGGAATGTTAGGTTTTCGAAGTTTTTTAAATTAATAAAATGATATAGTTGGCTTGAGTATGATTTCTAATATATTGATCTAATTTAACCAAGTGCAGTAGATCAAGCCTTTTTCGCGCCAATTATACTTTCACCATAAATTGACTGGAAGATTTTCATCCTAGTGGATAGTCAAAACTTCATAGAATGTGAGGAATCTTCATTATTATTTAAAGGGAGTTGTTAGGTATTCGAAATTGTTTTAATCGATAGAATCATATTCTTACGTCTTAAGTCTTAAGTACGACTTCTGATGTGTTGATATAATGTAATTAAATGTCATAGAGCAAGCCTTTTTGCACCAATTATATTTCACCATAAATTGGCTCAAAGATTTTTATCCCAACAGATGGTAAAAATTTCACAGAATTTAATAAATCATCTTCATTTAAAGGGAATGTTAGCTTTTTGAAGTTTTTTAAATTCATAAAATGATATAGTTGACTTAAGTACGATTTCTAATATGTTGATCTAATTTAGCCAAGTGCAAATCAAGCCTTTTTCCCGCCAATTATACTTTCACGATAAATTGAATGGAAGATTTTTATCCCAGCAGATGGTAAAAAAATATTATAGAATTTGATGAATCTTCATCATTATTTAAAAGGAGTGTTAGGTATTCGAAGTTCTTTTCATTGATAAAACGTAACAGTTGGCTTAAGTACAATTTCTAATGTGTTGATCCAATTTAGCCAAGTGCAGTGAATCAAGCCTTTTTCGCGCCAATTATACTTTCACCATAAATTCGCATTAGGTATTCGAATTTTTTGTTTTAATTGATAAAATGATGCTGACCAAGTACAATTTCTAATGTAGTCATCGAATGCAACGAACTGCACTACTCACCGTGCTTATTTTCGCGCCAAGTTTACTTTCGCCGTAAAATTTCCAGCAACACTTATTTTCCCAGCAGATGCCCAAAATTTCGTAGAACCAGACGAACCATCTTCGTTACTCGAAGGACACGTTAGGTATTCAAAGTTTCATTTCTATCGACAAAACCCCACACTTGGCTCAAGTACAATTTCCACCGTGTCGATCGAATTTGGCCAAGTGCAGCAGATCGCACCTGCAAAGTTAATCCTCTTTTTCGTTCGAAGAGCCAAAAAACAACACGAGTCTCCAGATTTCTTTTGCCCTCTCCGTTTCTCCCGAGTTCAATCTTCCTCGCCGTTTGATTTAGTCCCGTTTGATGCGGCCCGCTTCGCTGATACTTGCCAGAAATATCAATTTGCGCCGGTGAGTGGCAACAGTTTGCTTGATTTGGCACACGCACTCGAATTCGCCCCTCCGGCTTCCGAGAAATAAATCTTTTCGCGTGAATGACGACACAATGGTAAATCGCCGGTCCATTGTCGAGGTAAGATCGTACATCAAACTAGCGGCCGTGTAGTTTTATACGGTATATATATCATCGTGGGAGTAGCGGATCTTTGGCTCCGGTCCCTCGCGGATTCCTGCGGGTCTCCTTTCCAGTGGGAAACTCGAGGAAAGGTCAGAAATTCTCGACGCACGCTGACCAGCACGATTTTGTTCACGACCAAGCACACGAGTCGAGAATACCCGCGAGTAAAACGCAATGCCCGGGGTTCGACCGCGTATATGTATACACATATATATGTATATACACACACACACCACGCAGCGGTGCAACGACGAAATTACTTCCTGCGCGTATACGTAGCGCGGTTTTGCTATTAGCTGCATGCTGATGGCCCAACGTCACGGGGACAATTATGCTGTATCGATCGTCGTTATTATCGACGGCGGGACTCGTCGAATCATACACCCATAGCTTTTTCAAGACCAATATTTTTCCCCGATCGATCCCCGAACACGTCGATGGTCCGAAGGATAATCGAATCGACAGGAAAAATCCATTAAGAGATTCGAGGGACCATCGATTTTTTAACGATGAAAAATGAGAAATCATTTTTTTGTGATCGATTGATCTTACGATATCGGGAAATTATTTTTTATGAAGAAGCGATATGAAAATTTCAATTTTCAGCTTTTATGAGGAAGCGATTTGACAATTTCAATTTTCAGCTTTTTTTTCGTACGATCGATTCTAGGCGAAATTGTGGGAACAATTTTAGGGCAATATCTTATTTATTTAGCTGCATGCTGATGGCCCAACGTCACGGGGATAATTATGCTGTATCGATCGTCGTTATTATCGACGGTGGGACTCGTCGAATCATACACCCGCAGGTTTTTCGAGAGAAACGAGACAAATACTTTTCCCCGTTCGATCCCCGAACACGTCGTGGTCCGACGGATAATCGAATCGACAGGAAAAATCCATTAAAAGATTCGGGGTACGATCGATTTTTTAACGATGCAAAAAGAGAAATAATTTTTTTGTGGTCGATTGATCTTACGATATCGGGAAATTAATTTTTTTTTCGTACGATCGATTTTAGGCGAAATTGTGGGAATAATTTTAGGGCAATATCGTTTTTGCACACACGGAGCAAAAAAATTTGTTGATTTTCGTTACCTTAAGAAATTTAGCTTGTTAGTATCGGAATAAGAAAACCCGCTTGTAGACACGTAACACGATCGATGCTACACCGAACAGCTCGAACAATTTCCCTCGTACGATAGTTTTTGTGAAAAAGCGTACGATATGTTTCTGCACGCGATCGTCTTGTCGAAACAATTGTGCAACTCGCACTTTTGTTTCGGATCGATTCAGCTCAATATTTTAAGGTAATTTTCTTCGTCCCTCAAAGTGTATCGAAAAACAGCAATTTTGTCGTGCCGCAAAGTGTATCGAAAGACAACCAAGGAGTGAGCATTTATTGCTCGCTCCTTGTGACGTTTATTGAGGCCCCTACAGCAAAAAGGATCAAAGCGGTTCTACGCAAAATTGGCGAGATAATTTTAGCATTCGATCGTTTTCACACAATATCGCGAAATTCAATTTTTAGCATTCGATCGTTTTCGTACAATATCATGAAATTAATTTTTTAGCCTTCGATCTTTTTTGCACAATATCGTGAAATTAATTTTTTAGCCTTCGATCTTTTTTGCACAATATTGTAAAATTAATTTTTTAGCCTCCGATCTTCTTACACAATATTGTGAAATTAATTCTTCGCAAAATCCCGCGAATCATTTTCGTCTCCGATCGATTCGTTTCGGCGCACGATCGCTTCAACGAAAAGACCTTTCGTTCGGTACCGATTCTGCACAATATTTAAAACTAAATTTTTCCGTGACGGAAACTGTATAAAAAACAGAGCCCACCAATGGCCCGCTCCTCGCGACGTTTATCGAGGCCCCTACGGCAAAAACGATCAGAGCAATTCTACGCAAAATTGCGCTAATAATGTTTTCGCACAATATCGTGAAATTAATTTTTTAGCCTTCGATATTTATTGTACTATATCGTGAAATTAATTTTTCAGCCTTCGATCTTTTTTGCACAATATTGTGGAATTAATTTTCCGTACGATCGATTCTACGCAAAATTCCGCGTATCATGTTCGTCCCCGATCGATTCGTTTCGGCGCACGATCGTTTCAACGAAAAAACCTTTCGTCTCGTACGATTCAGCGCAATATAGCAATATTTAACGCTAAATTTTTCCGTGACGGAAACTGTATAAAAAATCAGAGCCCACCCATTGCCCGCTCCTCGCGACGTTTATCGAGGCCCCTACGGCAAAAACGATCACAACCATCCTCCACCTCAAACCTAAGAGCCCGAAAACTCGTTATTTCAATGTTCGCGATTAGCGGCGCCCGCTCGTCCGAGGAATAAAAAAAGCTCCCTCTTCATCTCCCTCCTACATCGGACGTAGGTACCACTGCAGTCGTGAAAACACCTTTACTCTCTCGTCTACGGTGCGTATTATGGCCACTTTACACGGGACCGCCAACTTTTTCCACCAACTTTCCATCGTACGTTCAACTTCCCTCGAGGGGCTTTACTTTACAACGAAAAATCCACCGGGCCGCACAGTGGGTGGGAGTTGCGTCGAAACTTATTTCAAGAAGCAGACGCGGACCCTCATGTGTGCGGCGCACACACGCGCCCCGCTCGTTCGCCCTCGGCGGACAAACGCGCGAGGCGACTATTTTCGCAAATATTGCATCGGTCGTTTTCCCGCTGGTCTCTTGGAGAGAAAAAAAAATAATAAAAAAAATAAGGTCATTCGGCGGACGGCGGGCGGGGGAGGGGGAATAATAATCGCAACGGCGACGGGGGAAGAATAATAAGGTGAGCGTTAGATGCATAATTGAATGAAAACGCGGTGAACGGGACCAGGGGATAGTTCTCGGTAACGCGGGGGGTGGGAGATGCAGCTATAATTTCAGGCCAGACAGTCATGCGTTATTCAGCGGCCGGTACATCAACTCCGAGCGTTTCTCGTCCTTCGCGACCCTCTCGAGGATCAACAATCTATCTCTTCCCGGTCATGCGATTATCGACGGTTTGCGCCGGCGAGCGACGATTATTTAATCGTTAAAGTTTCGTCGATGTTGCGAGAGTTACATACTTTTTTTGGGAATTTTTGGTGTTTTTTTTTTTTGGACATCATATTCGGGAGACTTTTTTCAGTTTTGAGGATTTTTTTCAGTTTTTTTATTTATTTTTTTTTTTTCAGGAGAGCGACAACCTCTGGTGGGACGCGTTCGCGACCGAATTCTTCGAAGACGACGCTACCTTCACCCTCACGTTTTGCCTAGACGACGGACCCAAGAGATACAGTGAGTATTTTTTTATTCGATACAGCTGTTGGCGATTTTTTTTTTATTGCGGCCGTACCGGCTGGCGGCTGCAGAAAATTGAGTAAAAAAAACCGCCAAGAACTCTTGGCGATTTTTTCTTTTACGCAATTTTCTGAAGACGCCAAATTTTTGCATATAAATTCTTCTCACGTCTTTCAATGAAATTGAAGTAACAAGAATTTTGTAGACAGTTTGACAATTTATAAAAAAAGATATATATAGTCTTTCGACGATTCTGAATTAAAGGACTAGAACATGTATCAATGTTTTTTTGTTTCTTTTTTTCAGCGATAGGAAGGACGTTAATACCAAGGTACTTTCGCTCGATATTCGAGGGCGGTGTTACGGAGCTTTACTACAATTTGAAGCATCCCAAGGAATCCTTTCACAACACCAGCATAACGCTAGACTGTGATCAATGTGTAATGGTGACGCATCACGGGAAGCCTATGGTCGCTAAGGTAAAGATCGCAATTTCCTCTCACCTTAAACAAAATATCAGCTAGAATAACAAATCAGCCTCCAAATTAACCCTTCGAGTCGGAAGCTTTCAAGTGCTCGCTGTTGAAGAAAACGAATCCTGAATTGCTCAACCCTGTTTTTAAATCAAAACGTTTGGACTTTTCAAAAATTAATTTTTTCAATTTTTAAGTAATTCAATGAAAAAATGTACGATTTATATAATACATAATAAATTCGCATTAGACACATTTTCTCCGTCATGCATTGTTATTAGTAAAATTTATATCAACAAAATTTGATACTAAAAATGACGATATTTTGGACGATAAATGTTTTACCTTTTTGGTATTTACGGTACATCGGGCATTGAAGTGTTTAAAAATCGTTATAGAAGCCATGAAAAGTCGTTATAACGACAATATAATCGTTATATTGTCGGTGTGTTCAAATGGTAACATTCGGAGCGTCAAGTACAAGATCGATGGTCATGAATCATAAGAGATTTTAACTTTTCAATGCCCGACGTCCCGCAATTACTGGAATGGTTAAACAGTTACATTGCTAAGTAAGGTCATTTTTTATACCAATTTTTGGATACATTTTACAGTACATCAGGCATTGAATTTTTTATATCAATTTTCGGATAAATTTTACAGTACATCGGGGATTCAATGTTTATATCAATTTTTGGATAATTTTATACGGTACATCGTGCATTGAAGATCTTATTGGGCACGAACTATAAGACATTTTAATTCTTCAATGCCCGACGCTCACAATAATTATCAGCATGTTTAAACAGTTACCTTCTAAAATATCGTTAATTTTAACACGAACACTTTTTAATACATTGTATTTCTCTGTACAAAAGTTTCAGAGAAATGAGAGGGTATTGCAGATACTTCTGGATGGTATAAAATTCTGAAAAAATCGAACATATTAAAGGTGCCGAAAAGATAAATTTTTTATAATAATAATTCCAAAATGGTCTTCCTGTGAAACACTATGGAGTGCGAAAGAGATAGCATCAATGGCGCTCTCGGCGGAGCGAGAGAGACACGCTGAGAAAGCGTTTCACATGCTCTTCACAGGTTGATCAAAAATGAAATTGTTCAACAAATCTCTCAGAAAAGTAACTTTCTTAATAAAAATGATTCGTTAATTTTTCTGAACACGTATGAATTTTTGTCAGAATTTCGTGTAATTTTTGAAAATTGCGTTTTAGTTAATAAAATAACGTCATTTTCATAAACTGCACAAAATTCTAAAAAAATGTATGCGCATTCAAAAAGGTTAACAAATTGTTTTTATATTAACAAAAAAGTTAGGTTTAGGTATTCAAAACGATTAAAAAATCGTTTTCTTAAAAAAAAAATTAGGATGCCGGGTGATTTGTTGGCAAATTTTTTGTTCGTTAGTTTCTTAATAACATTTTGGAATTATGATTATGCATAATCAGTCTGTTCAATACCTTCCATATGCTTGATTTTTTTCAGATTTTCATTCCGTCGAGAAGTGTTCGCAATTCTCTCTCAATTCTCTCTGAACTCACGTGGGCTCAGGCTGTCTGCTAGTGCTACCTTAAGTCGTGGTATTGAAGTGTTAAAATCGTTATGGAGATACGTTGTCGGTAACGCGCGCGACACTCGCGACCGGTGTCGCCGCTGACGTTCGGTGCATCAAGTGGCGGATAGAGGTGGACACGAACAGCGACAGAGGTCGGACAAGCCTCGCGCCGCGAAGATTCATTCGTCATAACGATTCTCAAGACTGTCCGGCCCGAGCGTGTAAAAGCCCGCGCGCTAACGACTCGTTCACTCGCCGGCGTGTCATTTTCCACCTCGAAGTAGAATTTACGAGCTAACTTGTCACTCGTCGACACGGCGGCTTGTAACACACGTCGCTCATCCTCCGTCCCCGTAATTTTCTTTCGTCAACCGAGACCGGCCGCGTTTCGATTGTCGTCGAGCTTTGCTACCGCCCGTCCGAGAGAAATCATTGAGCCCTTATGTTACTCCGCGCCGGACAGCGGCCGGAGGCTTCTGCGGTCTCTCGCAGAGCTTGCACTCCAATCCCTCTGTGGCCCATGTGAATTTCCGAGCTCGTGAACACGCTCAAGGCTAAAACGATGTACAGTCGTCCTCGGTACTTGGCGGAGCGGGCGGGTGGAGTTCCCTCTATGTTGGCCGATCAAAGTATGCCTGCGGCATTTCCGAACCGATCGATCGTAAACGTCGATGCAAATACCCGAGTCGATTTGCAGCCGTGAAGCTCGATTCGCGTATCGGAACAGCCAAAGCACGGGCGGAAGGCTCGCAGTCGATGTAAAGCCAACTCTGTCATTATCAATTGATTTTAACACTGGTACGTTTTTTTTAAATTTCAGGTGTGTACGGAAGGAAGGCTAATACTGGAGTTCACGTTTGACGATATGATGAGGATAAAGTCGTGGCACATGTCGGTCAGAGGTCATCGAGAACTCGTGCCCAGAACCGTCGTCGGCATGCACGTTTCAACGGCTCAACAGGATCCTGCGGGACTCGAACAGCTCACCAAAAACATCACCAGAAACGGGATCACGAATTCTACACTCAATTATCTTAGGGTTAGTATCGTACGGAGAACGACTCGCTGGCGCGAGAAAAGGATTCACTACTATACGAGTTACAATTATGGAGAAATTGAGACGGTGGATTAATGTGGCCTGCCTAAAATGTTAAACATTAAAAATCCACGTTAAGAAAGTAAACTCGAAAATATCGTGAGGTGTGAGGAAAAAACTAATTCACGGACAGAAGAAAAAAAATTTACCGTAACCATATCGTTGTTACGAGTTTATAGAAATTGGCTCGATGGATTAACGTGTTCTGACGAAAATTTAAAAAAATATATAAAAAATTCCATGTTAAGAAAGTCAAACTCGAAAATATCGTAAGGTATGAGGAAGCGGAATTATTCACAGGCACGAGAAAAAAAATTACCATAACCATCTATATCATTGGTATGTACGAGTATAGAGAAATTGGTACGGTGGAGTAAAATGTCCTGTCTAACATTTTTTTAAATTCATATTAAGGAAGTAAACTCAAAAATATCGTGAGGTAGGGCGAGAAGAAACATCCAAATCGTTGTTACGCGTGTAGAGAAATTGAGACAGTGGATTAACATCGCCTGCCTAACATTCTTTAAATAATTATTAAAAATAAATATTCAGTGACTAAACTCAAAAATTTTGGCAAGAAATGATGAAATGAAAACGTTATTTTCGCTGTTCGCCAATAACAAAATTTCCGGCGATCGGGGAGGACTCTGACGCTGCTGATGTCCAAAATGTAATGCTTTTCTTTCTTTCTTTGCAGTTATGCGTGATATTGGAACCGATGCAGGAACTCATGTCGAGGCACAAGGCGTACGCGTTAACGCCACGCGACTGCCTCAAGACGACCCTGTTCCAGAAGTGGCAGAGGATGGTTGCCCCGCCGGGTAAGAGAGGTAGACGGACAGTTGCTTTACATGAGAACCACCAGCCAGTGGAGCCAGTCCAGTCTGGTCGACTTTCGGCCAGAAACATTTTTCTCGAGTTCAATAAAAAAAAATGTTGAATCGACACTCGTCGTTGCGATTTTTCAAAACAGTCGCTGTACGTCCGCCAACGGTCTCGATGCTTCGCCGTGCATTCCCGTTTATTCGTTCACTAAACGAGAAGCTCAACAAAAAAAAATTAATCGTTGCAAACTGATTAATCGTTCGACAATTCGAAATCGATCGATCGTCCATCGTTTCACTTCTTAATTATTTTCTATTTAACCTCTTGTCGACAATCTTTTTTTTTCCTTACACGATATTGTCGATATAAATATCACGTATTTATTTCCCAAGCGTTTGACGTCTTGAAAATGTATAGTCGTACGTGAAGATCCTTCGCCGTGCATTCCCATTTATTCTTTCGCTGAACGTGAAGCTGAAAAAAATTAATTTTATCGTTGCAAATTGATTAATCGTTCGACGATTCGAGATCGATCAATCGATCGTCTATCGTTTCACTCCTCAATCATTTTCGATTCAACCTCTCGTCGATAATTTTTTATTAATTTTTTTTACACGAGATATTGTCGATATAAATATCACGTATTTATTACCCGAGTCTTTGACCGATTGAACATTTATAGTTGCACGCGAAGGCGCTTCGTACGTGTCCATCGAGCATGGTACCCCCGTCTTCACGGTTAGCAATTTTCCTGCAATCGTAACCCTCGTTTACGATTCGGCTTCGTTTCCTCTCCGTTATCCTTGGTTGAGCGCATCGGCGTCTCGGCCTGCTTGTGCAATGCCTTATCTCTCGCCTTTATCGTACCCTCGCTTCCGTTCCTCTGCCCGTGGGTCTTCGCCTCTCTTTCGCACCTGAGCCAGCGTGCCAACGACCGTATATCCTTTCCAAGGTCGGCGAAACCTTGGGTACTGCACGGCGCGTACACGATTAAAGTGTCGATTCAACGATATACTTTCGAGTAACGAGTTATTCGAGTATAAGAAAAATTAATTAAAAAAAAAAAAAATTATTCAAAAATATAAAAAATTCCAAGCAAAAAAGATTATATTGCCAATCTGTAAAATCATACCACCGAGACGACGTAAAGTATCTGTCTATTTGTCTGTGACTTGCATGCGTGCCTGTGTGACTAACGTGCATACGTCAGAGACCTTTGATATCGAGAAAGGTCCACAGCTGGATAGTTATTATTTATAATTATAAATGTAAATATTTGTTATTGATACGTGATCCAAGAGGTTCCAAGGTTCATCGAACCCGACCTCCGTCCTAACGTCAGCGATTCCGTTGCTTCCAGAATCACAGAGGCCGACGAGCAAAAGAAGAAAGCGAAAGGGCAGCGCCTCCGGTCCAGGAAACAACGCCCCACCCGCGCCTAGTAAAAAAAGATCACCCGGTCCAAATTTTTCCCTAGCGTCGCAGGTTTGTTGAACAGAATTAAAAAAAAATAAAATTCTCGCCTAAAACCGCACAGGTCGAATTTTAAATTATTGACTGTACTCATTTGTCGTATTTTTTTAAAACAGGACGTAATGGTGGTGGGTGAACCGTCCCTGATGGGTGGTGAGTTCGGCGACGAGGACGAGAGATTGATAACGAGGCTCGAAAATTCGCAATACGACGCGGCGAACAGTCTGGATCCTCACAGTCACGACGCGTCCGGTGGACCACCGCCTCATCCTCACCAGTTCCATTCGGAGCCGACACCGGGTAACTCCTGGCCACCGGATCGTGGCCCCGGCCCACCACAGGGAGGACCCGGCAGTCAGGTAATTAAAGACACGCCAAGACGTGCGGCTACTACACGTCCGAGGCCCTCGATGCCTTGAGAGCCTTTTTGTTGTGAAACGATGTTCTACCAGAATAATTAAGGTTCGAGTATTTTCTTGAGTGTACTTTAAGAGATTAAAAAAAAATATCAATATGAATTATGAAAATCACAGATTCGCACGGTAACATAAATAATCGAAATTTATTTAGAAGTAAAAAAATGTTAACTTGAGGGAATACGTCACATGGTCGCCGTTTCTTAATGGTCGAGGGCAGCGGGTGGCAAGTTGCTAACAGTGGTCGAGGCCTATGTATATCTGTTTCTCTTGTCTCGTAATATCTTCGAAAATGTATGGGCTCAGCTGAATTTTATTTTTTTAATGCGTCCCTAATGATGTTATTTAAGAAACAGTAATGTCATTTTAGAAAAAAATTCTGATAAAGTAGTCTGGAAATATACATAATAAAAAAAATAATGTTGCTTTTCGCGAGTCACCATATGCAGCTTCTGCTAATGGACCCAACCTTAAGTATCTTGGGATCCACGTGCACTGTAGAAAAAATTCATATGAAATTTAATGTACTGCCACTGGGAGTTCTTATGCATAAACTGCTATACTAAATTTCGTGTCCAATTGTGATGAAAAATTAACGTCCAATATATTAAAAACTTTAGAAATACTTTACTTTCAACATTTTACTTTAATTTCACTATAAAAGTACTTTAATTCTTGTCCGCTGCATTAAATTTGCAATATTTTTTAACTGTGTGAAGAAAGGATTATTAGAAATTCTTTATAAAAAAGCCTCATTCATTGATCTACAGCAATAGCGATATTAAGTTCCAAAAGTAAAAAGCTCGCTGTGCGACGTATTTCCTCGACTCCGTTCGAATTTCGATTGTTATTTTCCGTGTCGATCGAATCTAAAAACCCGTGAATTTTTTCGACGATACTGACGAGAGAAAAACACATTTTCATTTTGATTGCAGGGAGTGCAAGGACCTCAGGGCGGCGGTGGAGCGGGTGTACAGGGACCTCAGGACACGAATCAGCAGCAGCAAGACAAGAAGAGCCCCGCGGTGAGCCAGTGAGGCCAGGAGTCCCCGCGGCCCTCCACCAGGGGCCGACGGGGGCGCAGGCCCAAAAACGTGGCTCCCTAGCGGGGCGAGAATCCTAATATCCCGAGCTCCTATCTGACCTCATCCCCAGCCTCGCGATATTCGCCACATCCGATCGGTATACTTCCTCCGTCGTCACTCGGTTGTCCGCCCGGACTCGGCGGTCTACCCGAACAGCAGCAACAGCAGCAACAGCAGCAGCAGCAACAACACGTACAGCTCGGTCACGGCTCGTCGATGGGGATGGAAGCGGCCGATCTCGTGGCCGCTCACCAAGCGGCCCAGCAGAGGCAGCAACGTCTACTCGCCGAGGCGCAGACCGGATCGGGCTCGATGCTGTCGCAGACTGCTCAGCCTACTGGTGGAGGCTTGACGCAGCCGCTTCACCAGGGAGAGGGTCAAGGACAGGATCCGTTGCAGAGTATCGTGCAACAGTTACTCTACCTGCAACACCTCGACTACATCCTCGGGCAGCAGCGGGGTCACATGTAATATTTTCTTTATCAAAGATGCACACACGAACACACACGTACACACACACACGTTCTGTCGGGAAGACCGTGAAGAAAGAGCAGCAAAAAATAATAATAAAAATCATCGGAGGCCGAGTGAACCACGGACGGAGAAGAAATTGACGGAGCGAAGGGTAGAATCTTGCGCGAGGAGGAGCGGATCGCGCGACGGTGCGAAGAAGGCCAACGCGAAGTGTATTTTCTCGATCCTCGAACGTATGTGAAAAGAATAAAGACTCTCGAGGTGAGAACGGAGGTTCGTAATCGTGAGAGAAAAAAATAAATAAAAATTGCACCCACTGTTCGATCTTCTCGTGCATGGGCGACGAGCATCGAGAGAGAGAGAGGCCACGCAACAATGACGCGGAAACAAAGTATTACACTACGTTGAGAGGATGAGGGACACGGGGAGGACGAAGTGCGAAGACTACGCGGAAGTCTGTTTGCGTGGAAAAAAAATCTCCCGGGACTAAGCAACGTCGAATCGAGCTACTTAGCGTGTGATAAAACGATATATATATATATATATTTATATGTATAGATGTTTATGCATATATATATTATACATATATGTAGCGGTGAAGGAGTGATGAGACGTTACGTGAGTGAACTCAGTGAAAAAAAAATACAAATAAACAAATGGGCTAAAGAAAAAAAGTTAAAAGTAAAACAAAAAAATGAATAAGCCACGCGCGGCAGAGACGATTTAAACGCTCTGGTGCGAGCTGTGAATGAATCTCTATCCGTCAACAGTATTGATATAATTATAGAGTAAATGAATATAATATTGTAAGGAGGCATAGAGTAAGTACGTATTGTGCGAGCGATTTAAAAGAAAAAAAACAAGAGTGACTGCCGAGAGAAAAAAAGATACGTGAGAGAACCAATGAAAAAGGGCGAAAGAAAATTGATTGATTGTACATGTGTGTGTGTGTGTGTGAGAGAGAGGGAGAGCACGCGCGCGAAGCTTGGATTTGGATATTTTCCAAGTTCGAGAGCCTGGACAGAGATCGACAACGCACAGATTTTTAACCGCCCGTATATTATCCTCCGTCAAGATTTTATATAATTTTTTTGTTTCTTTTTATTACTCAAAGAATGGTTAATTTCGAGAGAGAGCGCCATAATTCAAGTATTTTTTACGTTAAACGTGAAATCCCTCTTAGAAAAAATCATGAGAGAAGATCGCCGACGACGCTAAATGCGAAAGGCCTGTGACGCGATTCTGAAAAAAGTATAAAAGCAAAATAATAATAATGCTCTTGTTTCTTGCGTGAGGTCCGAGGTTGACCGATTTCGGTGCGACAAGTAAGCGCGACGAATGGACGCGCAATTATAGTCTAACTATATCAGGGTTGTTTTAAAATCGTCAAAATCGTTTGTGCAATCGAGACGGATTTACCGACGAATCGCTGTGGAACGTGTGATTATCCGATAGAGACAAAACAAAAAATCGCAAACGCACACACTCATCTCACGCACTCATAAAGTTCCCCCCTCACACACGTTGATTGTACAAAGTTCCTTACGCATTACGTTATACATTGTATATGTTCCTCATTGTATTTGTTCCTATTTTTGTACTACTCTTCGGAATGCCTTTTCTCTCACGTCTTCACATCTCTTGGCCACTGTCTGAGCGCGCATACAGCTCGTACACGGTAAAATCGGTACCAACGTTTCGCGTCCACAAACGTTCACGATTCTTTTCGTGTTAATTTTAACAAAAAAAACTTGTCCACTTTACAAAAATGTCTGTTAATTTTACGAATATTTTTTCGTGAAATGAACAACAGAATAATTGTGAAAGTTTTTGGACAAAAAAAGTTTGCTAAATGTACAAATATTTTTTTACCGTGTACGAGCTCTCAACGATGTTTCATCGAAAGTTGGACTGTCCTTTCGTGAAAAAAAGAGAAACATCGTTGTTCGCCGCATCTCAACGAGCTCCGCGAATTTCATTCGGACGACGTTTTTTTCTGTCTCGTCCGGATGAAGATCGACCGAACGTTGCACACTCCGTACGACGCGAACACAACGGGATCGATAACTTTTGTTTTTTTCTATCGACTTATTGAAAATGAAAGGAAAATCCACTGAGGTCCCGTAATACGTACTTACTCGTCGTACCCCGAGCGAAGCGACAAATGCACACGCGTCGATCCCTCGACGGTTGCGGAAAGAAAATAAAAAAATAAAAAATAAAAAAAAGCTATTTCGTTGCCTGTATGTACTCAAATCCGACGTTGTCTTTCCGATCGCCGTCGAGGGGTCAAGATCGCCACGGGTGTCATGCCTAAGCGGATCTTCACACGTTCAAAGCGCCAAACGTTCGAAACGCCAATCCGTCGATCGAGCCAATCGATATTTTTTATCATAAATTTGTGCCTGTGTCAAAGATCGAAGGGTTTGTTTTTGTATCCTCGAACAGCAAGTTTAACGACTCGTCTGCGCTATCCCTGGCACCCCGGTGCGACGGAGAGTGCACGATGAAACGCGCGAGAGCGACGGCGGACGAGAGGGTGATCGATAGATGAATTTTTTTTAGATAAACCGTGAACTGTAAAGAGTCGCGCATGTACAAAGTCATCACACACATCGTTTATATATTCGAGAATGAATGTGAGAAAGATTGGGAGACGGTGTACTAGCGGGATAGTAGAGGAATACGTGTAAACATCACTCGTCACACATACACACACATACAAACTGTTTTATCGTGAAAACCTCTTCCTCCGAAACGGAGCAACGGCGAGCGTTGCACGTCGTTTGCAATTATGTATAAAGATTGATATACATACAAGCCAATGTAGTTTTTAGGGAACAACGAGAGTGGGAGAGGGAATAAAACACACACACAGAGGATGAATCACACTACTCGCCGCGAGCGTCTTGCATCGTTTACATCAAAGCCCACCCTTACGAAAAAAAAAATAAAAATTATTTGTCGATAAAAATGAACTGTCGAGTTTCAATAGTCAGCTAATGAGATTCGATGATACTTTCGTCGTCAGATTTTTTTTCTCGTAAGCTCCGAGACTCGTACACAAAATCCAAATAATTTAGTTTATTAAACCACGCGTCAAGCCAGTACAGTTTTCCCCCCTCACGCGTGCAAATGTATGCCAGACTGTAGAAACGGAGAAAGAGACGAAAAAGAACATAAGCGAAATTTCGTGTAACTATAATAATTGCGAGCGCGCGCGTGTGTCTTTGTCCGAGAGAGTAATGACGATGGCGAAGATTGGAGTGTAAAGAAAAGATAAAACAGAAAACAAGAGTGAGCGCGCGTGTGTGCGTGTCTGTGTGTTGAAAGCGAGTGCGGTGGGTTTTAGAATAAATGATCTATTGACAAATGTTGTATATTATTACGAATTATAATGACACTATTATAATTAATTAATTATTAAAGAAAAACCATAATAATGTGAATTGACCTTAAACAAAACAAAAAAAAATACATGAATGATAAGTAATAGGAAATTTTGAATTGTTAGTGAAGCACGCGGAGACGCCATTGCGACAGCTTAGGTTGAACTCGATAGCAGTACCGATCCGTTCGAGCGCGCCCCCCCTCGATTAACGAATTTGTTTTTATCGATCCTCGATCTCGCGATCCCACGAAGATCACGAATCGATCGAGAAAAAAGCGTGCGACCACTGAAACCCGGCAGACAAGATGCATTTTCTGGCACGTTTTGTCGCCCCTCGTCGCTCATTTTGTCAGCCGCAACGTGAACAAAGCCCGTTTGTTTTCTGTAACTCTAAAATTATTAAAACTCTCTGACGAATCAATCGGCGATTGTCGTCGCGTGTAAATAAATACGTAAATTATTCTTCCAGTAAGACTCGATTATTTGTCGCACGTTTCGGCCGATGGAATAAAGTTGCGCGGAAGCCTTGAAACGCGGAAAATGCTCTTTTAGGGAACAAGTAAAAATGAAAAAAAAATCCCGGGCGAGCAGTGTTATTAGACGAAATCGGTCGGTGCAATGAAAAATCGACTGCACAGTTCATCCGGTAAAAATCGCCCCGAGGATATAAAACAAAATTTTACAAACTAGCTTTTAAAGATGTAAAGAATAAATACGTGAGATCGATCGAATAGTTGCGAATGTTGAAAGTATCGATTGCAAGGAAAAAAAAACCTATTTTAAACAAAAATCAACCCGTCTAGCTGCCACGATTGTGCCGTAAAACTTCAATCGTCGTACGCTTTTAACAAAGAATTTTAAAAAATAAATAATAATAAAAAATCAGCGTCGAAACGGACAGATGCGTGTTACCGAGTTCTTTTGTACATTGTATCGGATTTGATGTTGTCGACGATGACTGTGGCGAATATATGAAGAATACGAGGGGATTGATTGTGGTGACGATAGTTACGATTATTAACGATGACGACGATCACAGCGATTATTATTATTATTAATTAATTATTATTACATGTTCTGAAGCAGTGTACAAATAAAATTTCCAATCACTTACAAAATTCTACAGTAATTTATATTCACCGCACATTTGTTTTTTTTTTTTTTTAATTGTACGTATTTTTTTTCTTTTTTTGTTTTATTATTTTATCGGTTCTTTAAACTTTGGACAGCGAAGGAAATCAGCCGAGGGCTGTTACGCAGGTCGACCGGCCAGTCTGTAGCGATTTTGTGGCGATCGGTGTGCTACCTCGGGGATCCCATCATGTCTTAACTAAAGCAAGGTATTCAAAAGATAATTGTTGATATGAAATAATGGTCAATGAACACTGTACAGATTGGTAATAAAAGAAAGCACGTCGATCGTGTATCTTCATTCGCGACGAGCGTGAATTAGCAGTCTGCCAAGTTCAGAGCAAAATCGGTGAATATTATTTCATGGCAATTCGATTGTCCGGCCACGCGACTGTTTGTGTAAAATGAAAAATAAAAAAAAACGAGCGGATGTGAAGGGAAGTTTGCATCTTTCGTGCACATAAGGCTTGGAGCAATAAAATTGTAAATAGGATATAAATTAGCATTTGAAGTTTAAATTGAGGATTAAAATTTTTTGTGTTTTCAATTATTATCAGAACTTGGTAAGATCGACCCCCTTAATGTCTGTGATGCACGAGACAATTCGAGACAGACCTCGATAGACCGGGCCGTCGAATCGCGGACACCGGACGACGTCATTCGCGACGAATGTGCACATAATTTAGCATATAAAAAGAAAACATCAACAACAAACGAAAATAAAGTATTAGTTAATTTAGGAGTGATTAAACGCAAGGATTATAAATTTACCCTATAAGTGGACGTGAGCCAGCTCGGTATATTATATTAATATACATTCAAAGAGGACTCATCGCCATGACCAATGAAAAATTTTAATAAGAAAAAAAAAAACAATTTGTCATATAATTACAGTTTTTACGCACTCAAAATTTTTATCGTCATTTGTATTATAGAGACAAAATGTGTGTGTTCCGAAATCCACATTATATGTATTGTAATCAAAATTGTAACTGGAAAGAAAACAAACAAACGACAAAAAAAAGGAAAAAGAAAAACGTTAATAAAAAAAGATTTACAAAACATCGAGAACAGAGAGATAAATAAATAGATGGAAACGCAAAGTCGGAGCAATCGGGGCGTAGGATTGCGTCATAGCGGCGTTTGAATACCGGAAGTCGTCGGCCATGCACGCGTACTCGTGCGACGTTCGTTTGTCGTCTCTTAATTTCGCCAAACTAATTGATCGCATCTAACGTTCCGGATGGTTCTCGGTTGAGGAATTTTCGGTTGCCGAATATCATAGAATCCTCTCGAAAAACTTATTTTTCCGGTGACTCCCTTGATCGATCTCAGTGGAACATTCGCGACGTTTCCCGAGCGTGCGAGGTGCGGGGGAGCCGAGCGGAAACCCGATTGGCCGAGATTCCGTCTCGCTGTCGCGTCATTGGTTCGCGCGTGGTTTCGATTCCCCCATCCGCCGCCCGGTAAACGAAACGCGAAGTTGCGTACCGACACTGCGCATTCACAGATCTTCGCCAGCGGTCGGAGTTGCATCACACGTGAACTCGAGGGCTCATTCGCGTTTCCGGGCCGATTTCATTCGGAGTCTAAGCTTAATTCGCGCAACTAAAACTCAAATAAAATGTTAGCCGCTGCAAGATTATTGTCCCGCGGGTGTAGCGGTGTCACCTGCGACGTAACGAGGAGGAATCAGTTCAGCACGATACTGAGAAACGTGAGTATTCAGAAATCATGAGTCGTTCGTCGTACTTTTTTTTAACCATGGCGATCGCGGGCCGCGTCGACCCGGCCCTTGTGATCTCCACGGGCAATTCTTATCTCCCCTCGTATACCGATGATTTGCATTTTTTTTTGTCCGAACTATTCACGAAGGTTTCTTCGCTTTTCTCAAAGCGGGCAACTCGCGAAGTCGAATCAACTTTAATTACACGATCAGCGTCGCATCGCACTCGGGACCGGCGTGCCGAAGCGCTTTCTCGCGTTTCACGAGAACATTCCAACACTTCCCTGGTCGTCTTCCATGACGATCACCTCGAGAATTTAGCGTTTTCGGGAGACAAAAAAAATGTCTTCATTCGTCCGATGTGGCTTTATCCAAAGTCCGATTACCGGCGTGACGCCCGATAATAGTTTCTTGTCCCGTTAGCACAAGTCCGCGAGGCCCACGTGCTTAATAACGAACCTCGTACCTTTCCCTCGCGGGGAACGAGAAGTTTCCTCTTCATTTCGACGATGTCGGCAATGGACCTTCTTCCTCAATTACTCGCGTCTCGAAGATTCTCTCGGAATTAATTACTCTCACGCGCGATCGCACGAAATTTTTGTTGGTTAAGTTACGTAATCGTTCTCAAGGCTATCTCACGAATTTACACCAATGGACATGGTTGCCTCGATACATGTATTTATTGTCGTCGTTACACCATTTTTACACCGTTCTGATCTTTTGCCAAGAGACATGTGTTTTCTTCATGACTGTTACACCATTTACGCCAATCGCATTTGCTTTCTCGATACACGTATTCGCTGTCCAGAGTAGACTTTGCTATTAGAATATCCGCTTGTCCTGATATTTCCTTTAAGACCGTCCGCAAGATTATCTCACAAATGTACACCAATGGACATGGTCGCCTCGATACATGTATTTGTTGTCGTCGTTATACCATTTTTACACCGTTCTGATCTTTTGCCAAGAGACATGTGTTTTCTTCATGACTGGTACAACATTTACGCCGATCGAATTTGGTTTCTCAATAAACGTATTCGCTGTCCAGAGTAGACTTTGCTATTAGAATATCCACTTGTCCTGATATTTCCTTTAAGACCGTCCGCAAGATTATCTCACAAGTTTACACCAATGGACATAATCGTCTCAATGCATATATTTGTTCTTGTTGTTACAACCACTAATACAAAAGACATGTATTTTCTTTACAAAATTTACACCAATCAAAGTTGTTTTCTCAATAAAAATATTTGCTATCCAGAGTAGACTTTGCTATTACAATATCTGTTTGTCCTGATATTTCCTTTAAGATCGGATCTCTTGCCAACAGACATGAATTTTTTTTACAACTGTTGCAACATTTACACTTATCCAATTTCTGGTCTCGATACACGCCTTCGCTGTCGGGTATCTAATATCCGCTTGTCTTGACATTTTTGCAGTCCATCGCACCGACCCTCTCGTCGTCTCAGAGATCCAACGATGTACAGCAGTACAGATACAAGTGAGTACCCCACATCGGCTCTAACAGCGCAGACAACAAAGTTACTAATAATTACGAATCCAAATTACTAATACATTTTTGTTTTTATTTCTCTAACAGATCCGATGGAGTCAAGGGTGCAGTCATTGGCATCGATCTTGGCACAACATTCTCCTGTGTCGCAGTCATGGAAGGAAAGCAGGCCAAAGTTATAGAGAACGCCGAGGGCTCCCGTACCACTCCTTCCTACGTAGCTTTTAGCAAAGGTCAGCGACTCAGAGTACTAAAACAGCCTGCAAAAATTGCTGGCAACTCAACTGTTTAGTTTCAAAAATATTCAGCAAAATTAATAACCCCATCTCGCATGATTTTTTGATTTTTTTAGATGGAGAACGTCTTGTTGGTATGCCCGCGAAACGTCAGGCGGTAACGAACTCAGCGAACACTTTCTACGCGACCAAACGATTAATAGGTCGCAAATTCGACGACCCCGAAGTCAAGAAAGACATGTGAGCATTTTTATTTTATTTTTATTTCATCATTTCTTATTTTTTATTTTTTTAAATTTGTAACGAGAACAAATAATGTTTCAGGAAAACTGTATCGTACAAAATCGTTCGTGCATCGAACGGCGACGCGTGGGTGCAGGGCGGCGACGGAAAGATGTACTCTCCCAGTCAAATCGGCGCTTTCGTGCTGGTGAAGATGAAGGAGACCGCCGAAGCGTACTTAAACACACCGGTAAAGAACGCCGTCGTTACGGTGCCGGCTTATTTCAACGACTCTCAGAGACAAGCCACCAAGGATGCCGGACAAATATCCGGACTCAACGTTCTTCGAGTCATAAACGAACCGACCGCTGCCGCGCTCGCATACGGCATGGACAAGACCGAGGACAGAATGTAAGACGAAACAAGATTTAAAAAAAAATCGCATCTGCATCAATTTAAAAAAAAAAAAAAATCGCTATGATGTTATTATTTTTCGTCTCTTAAAGCGGCACATTCTGTCGACACGTGTGGACACAATTAACTGAGTTTAAACTGTTAAGCTTTCGTGAAAAAAAAGTATCTTCCATTCAGCTTTTGTTAATTAATTTTGTTTGTTCTTTTTCAGTATCGCAGTTTACGATCTCGGCGGTGGAACTTTCGACATTTCCATCTTGGAAATCCAAAAGGGTGTCTTCGAGGTGAAATCGACGAACGGCGACACGTTCCTCGGTGGCGAGGACTTCGACAACGCGCTGGTGAACTACTTGGCGAACGAATTCAAGAAGGACCAGGGCATCGACGTGGCGAAGGACGCGATGGCCATGCAACGCTTGAAGGAGGCCGCGGAGAAGGCGAAGATCGAATTGTCGAGTTCGTCGCAGACCGACATTAATCTTCCATACCTCACGATGGACGCGAGCGGTCCCAAGCACTTGAACTTGAAACTGTCACGCAGTAAGTTCGAGAGTCTCGTGGGTGATCTGATCAAGCGCACGATTCAACCGTGCCAGAAGGCGCTCTCCGACGCCGAAGTCTCGAAGTCCGATATCGGCGAGGTTTTGCTCGTCGGTGGAATGACCCGCGTGCCCAAGGTTCAGGCTACCGTGCAGGAGATATTCGGACGCCAGCCGTCCAGAGCCGTCAATCCCGACGAAGCCGTTGCCGTCGGCGCCGCTGTCCAGGGTGGAGTACTCGCTGGCGATGTCACGGACGTTCTTCTCCTTGACGTCACTCCGCTCTCACTCGGTACGCAAATAATTTACATGAACGATGTAAACCGCTCAAATTATGCCTCGAAAGTTTTATTACTTCGACAAAACCGTAGTTTTTTTAATACGAAATAGTACTTTATTTCACTCGGTGCGTAAAGTGCAGTTTTACGCACGCTTCGCGCGCGTAAAAATCCTCTTTCGCACCTTGTGAAATAAAATTTCGTACGATACTCGTGCGAAAAACGTTTTCTTAACTCGTGTGATTGCAACACTCGCCTTCGGCTCGTGCT
>JAPYZD010000624.1:0-31443 GCA_030522725.1 Ichneumoninae sp. B BG-2022a
GTTAACATTTAAAAAAAATTATTTGCTGGCTAAGCCGTTGTAGCCGGCTAAGCCATTTTAGCCGGCCTAACTATACAGCCCTACTATAAATGTTATAGTCTACAATTGGTTGGGTATAAATCATAAGTGTATAAATTATCGCTGATTGCTTAGAATGTAAGAATAAAATAAATAAAATATTTTGGTATTGGTATTGGTATTGGTATTGGAAGAAATGAATTATTGCTGGTACAATTGACCCGGATCGACTGTTACAATCGACCCCACGTCGGATTATTAGCAAAGTTACTGTGTTTGTATCAGCGATCAAAATGTTCCGCAAAAATGCACCTTTCAACTCCTTGTGCTTGTTTGCACTAATATTTTCTATTGTGTTGCTTAGCTGACGCAATCCGCACAGCCGAAAAATCACTTCAGCACTCGCGAATCACATTTGGTTTCGGCGAATTGGTATTTTTGAAAACTCAGCTATGAGGTGATTGCATGGCCATAAGGTGATGTCTATAATGTTGCTCGTTGCTCACTTCATATCCGATGCGTCCGATCATGCGCGGCCGCTTGTTACCATTGACCCGTGTTACTTTTGTCCCCGGTCTCCCCTACCCGTTTTCTTTATTCTTTTCTCGGTTTTTTCCCTAGCCCTCGAGATGAATAAACCCGGTGTAAAACGTGAAAGTCATTGATAGAGGTTCTCTGAGGCACGGGAGGTGAGGATATCTTACAGAGGGGCTGTTATCCGGCCGGAACGAAGGAATAAGGTGTTAGACCGCAAAGCCACGCCCCAATTAGGTCCTCGCGGGCAGTATCCGCGGTTTACGGCTTGGCGGTGACGTTGCTGGGCTAGCACACTGGCGAAGCGCACACACACACATGCGGATACGGAGTTTCGCACAGTGTAGCGAGACACGAAGCAGGCTAGGGCATCGCGCGGCGCTATTTATGATGAGAATGTCCGCACCTGCGGTGACACTCGCCACCGCCATGGCCTCGCACCCCTACGGGAACACGCATGGTTCTCTCTGCGGCGAGCGAGGCACCGAGAGAGAGAGCGACGTGTTTTATGGTGCGCAGATAGAGCCTCACGCACGGCCCAGGCCAGCAGCTATCCGCGGCATTAGCTGCAGCAGGTGATATACGACGAGTGTATCGCCGGAGCGAGGTGCGCGGGGCTGCCGATGGTGTCGGGGCCTCTCTCCTCCTTACTAACAAACAACGTACGAGATCTCCGCTTCTTTGCCCACTTATATCCCCGAGAGCCGTTCCGAAACGTCCGGCGCACGTGCGGCTTATCTTCTCGTAGACTCGGGTTTCCGTGAAAAGCTCGCCTCTCCGGTACGTTCCGGGACTCCGAGGCGGGGTAGTTTTCTCCGGAATATATAGAGCAGTTGCCAACCGGAGGGTTGTCTCTGGTGCCGGGAAAATTCCACGCACTCGCAGCGTCTTCGCCGTTAGGGACTCGGACGGTTTTACGCTTCGCGTGGAGAGAACGAGCAAATGAAAGAGAAACTAAAGAACGCGACCAAGAATTTTTACTAGGAGCGGCGGAGACTCGGGTGATTCCGGGCTCGCTCCAGTTGCGAAGTCATTGGCAAAGTGCCTCGGCAGCGCGCTCTCTGGAAGTGGATCGCTCGGAGGACGGGAAAGCGAGCGGAACGGAGAGTCGAGTGACGTCACCGAAGATAAACGTCCATCAATGTCGGGGATCCGCGTGGTCGGGATGTCGAATTTGTCGTCTCTTTTTCCTGAGTCTTTCTTCTCCTTTTTCCCAACGCACAGTGGAAAAAAGAGAGCGTTGGACATTTTTTTATAGCGATCTATATTTGAGCTCGCGGACTGTGTGGAGCGATGATCGCTCTTTTCAATGACGCGTTAATCGACGCAAGGAATCGAATTCGAGTACCATCCGAAGCCTTTTTGGTCTCGCTCTATCGAACGAGACCAAAAATGATTGCAACCATAATTATAGTTTGAATATATACTATCGGGAAGTATCTATATAGACGTTCCCCCTGGAAACTATTCGCTATAGTAGGAAATACCATCCTTTTTCTCACACCCATAAAAAAAAATTATTTTCCGGCCATCGTTTATTTGGTTTGAGTAAAACATTTATTTGATTTAAATAAATATTTATTTAAATTAAGTAAATAGTTACTTAAATCAAATAAATATTTATTTTAATCAAATGAATATTTTACTTGAACCAAATAAACGGTGGCGTCAAATAATTTTTTTTTTTCTGGGTGTGAGAAAAAGGATGGTATTTCCTACTATAGCGAATAGTTTCCAGGGGGAACGTCTATATAGATACTTCTATATAGATAGTATATATTCAAACTATAATTATGGTTGCAATCATGATGTTTTGTCACTGTCGTAACTATAAAATGTAAACGTTCCGCCTGAGAACTATTTTTTATGGTAAAAAAAGCAGGCTTGTTGCTTTTACTATGTTATTTTTCCTGAGTGTACGAGAAGTGCATAGACCGGAATTAGCGAGCTCCGCGCCGGAATTAGCGAGCCGATCCGCCCGGTTTCCTCTCCGCATCCGATGAGTCACACGTGGATCGTCCCCGCTGACACCCGCGCGACGGGGTAGCTTGCAGAGAGCTTCGTACGCTCTCTCGCGCTCGATCGCCCCCGCAGCCCAAATCTGCCCCATACGTAAGTTACACGATTCTATTTCCAAGGACCGAGATCGCTCGATTCGGCGTCCCGCTGCGCGGAGCGCGTCGATAGGCTCTCAGTTCACGGTGCTAGAAAATATAATACCCACGTATGTATCTCTGTGTGCGACATGCAGATCCTCGCTGGCGCGGTGGGGGAAAAAGGAGAAATTCGGAAGTGGAAAAGGCCTCGGGCGTTGCGCGGCTACAGCGTATCGGTCTCCCGGTTTAATCGCATTCGGATGCAATGTTGCGGAAAATTTCGTTTGAGCGAGGAACGAGCGAGAGGTTCGAGAAAGCCAGAGAAAGCCGGGGGTGAGGAGGAGGGGAATCGCGCGAGAGGATATCCCGCTGCGACTTTGTCTCGCGACTGTTCCATGGACCCCCAGCGGCGAGGAGCACCGACTACCGGTGCTACGATACTCCGGCGCATTCTACTTGTTACGGGGCCCGATGGAGCGTTTGCATAATATCTACCTATTGGACTCGTGTTCGCGCTACTTTCGTACCGCGCGTATGTGTGCATGTTTATGGTGTGTACACGAGACGATATAATGTTACGATAGAGGCGAGCAGCCCGGACTTGCCCCGGCTACCGGTTAAGGCCACATTGTTCTATTCCCACTGACGAGCGCCGAGTCGCGAGGAAATGTCGTGGAAAAAAAAAATATATGAAAAATTGATGTGTGGATAGGGTTTTATGTATAGAGTCGATCTGACGAGGAACGTTACGGCCTTGTCTCGTGCAAAAACCGGGCAAAACGCGCTTGGGCGCGAGCTGCGTGGCCGGGAATGCCGGAGCTGTTCTCGTCGGCACTGCATAACTTCCACGGGGACAGGACTGCAACGAGCGATTTACATTTAACACCGAGACCGATTGAATCTTGATTGGAAAATCCACTTAATTAACGACGCGCCATTATGTTTATTGGCGGGCGGCGGGGCAGCGCCGAGGATGCACGGTGATACGAGCGGATGCTCGCCGTACTGCGGATGCAGGATCGAACACCGTAGTGGCGAATTGAAATAATTTGTAGGGCATTCGCTGGGTCAGATAGCGGAGAATGGGGCAAAACGGGACGGCGCGGCGAAACTGAACGGTCAGGCAAAATTCTATTTTCCAATCACTTTTGGATGCTCCATTTTGCACCATTCCGTTTTCACTCACTGGCCCGTTTAAAAATTATTGGAAATACCTTTTTGTCCCCTGGCCCATTTTTGCCTACGCTCACCTACATATTTTTGATATTCTGAAAATGGGAAGTTAATTGCCTGATGTTACGCAAATGAATATTTGTTTGAATGAAATCAACATTTGTTTGCAAGTCACCGGTTAAGTAAACGATTTTTTCTGGGTGTTGGTTAATTTCTTGTACGTGGTATTTTTTTTTTTAAATCGAGCGGCGATTGCAATTTAGATATTTACTTATCCTGTCAGGCTCGAAAAAGCAAATTATCAAAAGCAATCACTTTAGCTGATCGAAAAATGTTTTTTTACCGCGTCTCATAAGTAAGTTTTTTTTTAATCTCCATATGACCGCGCACGCGTGTAACAGTCGTGCGGAGGGCCGCGACCGCGCGCAAGTAACAAACGACGTGCTATCATTATTAATTACCGAGACCGACTAATTACCGTAATTATATGTCGCCACACCCGTCGGCCGAACGATCTCGTTAAGTTATCTCACCACCTCGGGCCGGGGCCTCGTCTAGTTCCTCGATAATACCCGTTTACGCCGACGGAGAAATTACGAGAGTGAACCGCCGCGTGTAACACGAGTAACATCGGGAGATTCGTACTTTCTTTCCAACCGATAATACGATCTCCATTTATTACCATACGTTCGAGTCGGCAGCCTCGAGACGCTGGTATTCCACGGTTCGCTGTGCAAGGAAAATCCCCGAGAGTCACTCCGTTTTCCCATCGATGTTAACCCGCGTATTACCGGGCGCAACGAGTTATTACCATTACTGCGTCGCGGGCTGCACACACGAACGTTGTAGCGAGGCGATCATCGACGTCGAAGGAGGACGAGCGATGATCCCCGCTAACCGGGTATCGCTCTTTATCGCACAGCAGGCGGAATACTAGCTCGTCGGCGTGTGAGTAAGACCGGAGCCTTCTCATTTTCCACCGCGGGTTTGTTTTATAGAGTTCTAAATTGCGTCGTCGAGTTCGCGAGCGGGCAAGAAATATGACAGGGGATCGGCTTCGATCGGTTGAATAAAGAATCCTCCGTCGGCTTCTTCCCTCCCGACCGGCCGACGTCCCGACCGGGCGCGATGGCCCAAGGATGGTGCATCTTGCCCGGAGAACCGCGGATGGACACCGACGATACTCCACTTCTGTGTCTCGACGAGCGGAGAGAAAGACGTATCGGAGCCGCTGGGGCGAGGGAGGCTCGCTACCGAGCGACAGGTGGTACCGGCGACAAAAACACTCATCGGAGTCTCCAGGATTACGAGAGTCGGTGAACCGCTCCCTTCCTCGGGGCTTTCGCACACGCGGTGTCTTCCGCTCTTTCCCTCCGCGCTGCTCCAGCTGATGAGCGACATACTGCACAGACACTCGGAGATCCCGCGCTGCAGTTGCACGCATGGTGCGCCGTTCCCGCGGAGATCGACTTCTCGAGGCGAGACGGCCTTCCACGGCCTTTATCTCCAATTAACCGCGGTACAACGACAAATTAGGACGTGCGGGGATCCTTCGGGAGAGAGCGGGAAAAGTACCCCGAGCCTACCATAACGATCCGCCCGACCGAGCGACATGACAAACTGCGAAATACAACGCGTTCCTCAAATCGGAAGGTCATATGTGAGACTTCTGTGGACGGCATATACGCCCTTCTGACTTTGGTCACGCGATACATTTATTTATACATATATATATATATATATACCTTCTGAGAGGTTGATGTAGCACTGCGCGGTGTGCATGTCGCGATGAGGCTATTCCCTTGCGTATAGGATATTAGCGACACGATACATTCGCCGCGGGTCGTCGACAGTTTTGCTTCCATTCCGTCTTCTTTATTCCATTGCTGTTAATTCGAAGAAATCTGGAGTGAGGGATACGCAGGTATGTGCGATCAGATAGGGACAAACGACTCCGGGACGGCGAGTTTGCCGAAGCGCACTGTTGGAGCTGATAACTCTGTCGCGATTCACGTGGGATCCTTCCGATCAAATAGCGCACACGGTTTTGAACTTGGCGGAGGAGTGGTGAAGGAAAACACGAGTGAACGATCGAGGCCGGCGTGACCTGGAGCGATGGAGACTCTCGAAGCTGGTGCAGGCCGCAGGGTTCGCCTCGTCGATCTCAATCCTGACTCCGGCCACTCTGTCCATGATTATGTTAAGACGATCCATTCCACCTTCCTTATTCTATCGCTATTAATTCGAAGAAATCTGGAGTACAGCATGTAGGTATCTGCGATCAGCTAGGGACAAAACGACTCTATGATGACGAGTTTCCCCGAAGCGTTCATCCTCAGCTATTGCAGCTGAGGATGCAGCCGCGATTCACGTGGGATCCTTCCGCTCAAATAGCGCACACGATTTTGAGCTCGGCGGAAGAGTCGTGGATGGAAGAAAACGCAAGTGAACGATCCGGCATGACCCGGAGCCACCGAGACTCTCGAAGCTGGTGCATGCCGCGGGGTTTGCTCCGTCGATCTCGATCCTGGCCTCTCTCCGTGCTCGTGCAGCCTCCCGCCACTGGATCCACGGTTCTGTTAACACGGCACAGTCCCTCTCGCAATATCGCAGCTTTCGTGTAAGTTCGCGTCACGAAACACGACGGAACTCCGCGGCAGAATCTCTCGCGGTTACGACGGGGTTCGAGGGAACCGTTTTCATTGGTCGTCTTTAACGGTGAATGAGAGGGAGATCCGGAGGAAGGGTTAAAGGAGAAAGGTACTCCGAACGGTACGAGGACCTCTTTGCGAACGAGTTCGTCGTTAATATGATTGGACTCGCAGATGTCACTCGTTATGTAAATGCCGGAGTGTTTACGAGGTGAAACACCTACGGTAACTAGCTCCTTCGAGGTCTATCGAGCCTCCCGACCTCCTCCGGTCCGTGTCTTGGCTTTGTCGACCGTATTGCCGGCGGAGATAATACCGAACGTGAACGCTTTTACCAGCCATTTGGTCGTTAACGACGCTCCGAAACTATTCCACCTCGACAATACGCCGGGTATCGTCCGAGTGGCGAACCCCATAAACAGCGGAGACATCGCTCGGGATCCTTTCTGTAAATTGTCCTCATTCATCCAAACGGGAATTCGATTTACCACTTACATCTTCATATTTTTTTCCTGCTCCCCTTCGGCGCTTCGTCTCGTTCGTCATTCGCCCGAGGATTGGCGGCGAACAATCACCACCGAAAGGTCGCCTACCCGGTCGATTATCCGACAAAGCGCAGTAGTAACAATAACCTTTTTCGTTTGCGTAACGAGGCGGCACTTACTGATAATGCCGTGTGTTGGGGCATAATACAGCGGTTTCTTGTTTACCTGCCACGCGACTGAAATTAACGGAGAATCTCGACGAGATTATGTACTCGACCTTTAGTTATCGGGTTATGTCGAATGGTGATTAATGTGCCCGAGAAGCATAGAAAAGTACTTTGGACGGTTGGCATTAATTTTTTTTAATAGTTATGTTAACCATTTCTGTTGCCTAACCAAGTACGTAACCGAGCCTGAGGCAGACGCCTTCAAAGGCGCTCTCGGTTCGTGCAACTGACGGATATTTTTTATTTCAACAATTGCTTGTTTCGGTCGATAACAACATTTTTTTTTTTCAAGCCAACCAGAAATTATTTTTGTAGGGGAGAGCGGGGCAAAATGGGGCAACGGGGCAAAACGGGGTTTTTGAGCAAAACAAAATTTTCCAATCGTTTTTGGATGGAACAAGGTGGCAAAACTGAAAAATTATTGGAAAATGACGTTTTGCTCGAAAACCCCGTTTTGCCCCATTGCCCCATTTTGCCCCGCTCTACTCTACCGACCGGAGCGCAAATGCGAGTCGTCCGGGGCCTCGACGATCGAGGCGAAGAAAGAACGACGTTATCCAAGAGAGAAAAACGAGAACGAAAAAGTAAAAAAAATAAAAATAAAAAAAAAAAAACTAAAAAAAAGTCAAAAAGAGAAGAGCGTGAAAGAGAGTCTCGCAGCCCGCCACTATCTCTCACGTAGAGTCGTCGAGGGCGCTGGAGCCGCGAGACTTTGCGTCTAATTGCGTTAGATAGCACCGGCCTTATTAATAACTCGAGATTTCGCCCGGTGCAGCGCACTCTCGCATTGCGAGTGCGGGCGGCCAAAACGCAGACACGCACACACACGGTGTGTTCAGCTACGCTCGGCGGCAGTAACACTTATGCGGGTCCGGGAACGAGAGAATCCCGCGAGGCCAGAGACACAAGCGGAGCCCCGAGAGAAACGTACCAGGACCCCGCGATATCACGTGTGTTGAACACATCGGCGCGCACAGTGGTCGACGTTCCTGGGCTCGCAACTGCGCGAGCCTGCCGAGGAACGAGTCCTGCGCGGAGAGGAAGGCCGGAGGACGGCCGGTGCAGCAGCGAGAGGCGGAAGATAGCGGACACGGCATTTCACTTAATGATAAGAAGAAGAAGCGACTCGCTCTCGTCCTCGTCGTCTCCTCGTACCGAGAGAACGGCAGACACGGAGAAGAGAGCATCGGTGACCGCTCGGAGCAGCGGTCCGGGCACGTAGTGAGAGGCGCGAGATAGAGGCAGAAAGCAACACACACGAGAGGACTTTTCGCTTTATCGCACGGACCAATCTCACCGACGCCAGTAGTAAAGTATCAAAGAACGATATTCGACGCATTCTCCGCTCTGCCTATGGCACACAGCTACGTAAAAAAGTTCTCTCTTTTTTTTTTTTTTTTTTTTTCTCGAGTCTTCGTTGGGAGATTTTTTAGTGGGCGCGAGCGTCTCTGCGGGGATTCTGCGGGCAGTGAGAAAAACGCCGAGACATTTCCCACGCCTGATAGCGCGCGGATACTATCGGGCGCGCGAACTTCTCGTACCAACGTACTCGTATGTATATTCCTGTCGGGCTCTCGTGCCGTACGGCCGATCCATTTACCATAGTCCCTGGCTCCGGGGGTTCTGGTAAATATTACTGTTTTGCAACCCGATCAACTTCACCGTGCACCGCGCTGCAACGTGCGGTGTATTACTCAGCTATTACCACGCCGTGCGAGAATCGTGGCGTGCCGTGCACGCTTTATCGTACCGTGTCTCTCTCGAAACCACGCTGAGAAATATTTTTAGATCTGGAGATCTTGAAGATCTTGAGAAGAAAAGTCAAATGTCATACGATAGGGATTTTTTTATTTTTTATTTTTTATTACAGCCATTTGATTATTATTTTTTATTAGAGCAAAAAAGGAACTAGTCGAGGGAAAGGGATCCGCATTGCCTTGTGTATTTGTACACAGTTTGGTACACCAGGGTAAAATTCTTGCAGGACTCGCACACGGAGTAGAGTAAAATTCAAATAAAAAAAAAATTTCATAATTAAAAAAAATATATATCTACCTCCAAATTTAATTAACACCCTTCGCGGCTGAACGTCAGAACATGAAAAAATATAAATAGGATATATCTTAATTTTTTCTATAATTAACATATAAATTATATAAAAACCCCGAATTTCATATATTTTTTCCGTATATTTTATTACCGCATTTAGAGGGGGGCGGAGGGGTTGCTCGTTATAATAATAATTGATCACGGTTATTATAGGGAGATGTTATTATAGGGAATGCTGGATCGTTGGCGGGATTGCATATTTTTAATTCTGATCTCCGGTCTCTTCTTGGTTCTCTTTTGCGTCGCGGTCGACGGGCTCGTAGTTCTACGGTGCCCCGGCGAGCGGGTAGAGTGAGACGATAGGACTCCTCGCAAAAAGCTTCGTCGAGGCTCTCTCGCGGGTTCCCGAAGGCGAACCGAGCGGTCTCGGGCGCGGTGCTGGACTCCGCTGAGAGCGCGCGGGTCACAGCGGTCTCGGAGACTTTTTGCCGACGCTAGTGGCGGAGAAGAGATACGCCGGGAGACTTCTCGTCTCTTCTTCTCACTGTTGGTATGCGGAGCGCGGAAGCTCGACCGTGGAACCCCCCTTCGGCACGCGAGACGACAACAGCGGACAACGACCACGATCAAGACTGCAAAGAGAACGAGCGATGCGCTACGCCGTGATTCGTCGTCCAGCAACTTTTGACCTCTCTGCGAATACTCGGTCTCCCGGCCTGGTCTGTCCCTGATTCCCGATTCCGAGTGTCTCGCATCCGGCAGCGAACGCGCTGCAGATGAGTTATCTCACTCGGTTGCGCTCGAAACGACGGGCGAGTCGAGTGCACAGCTATCTTGAGAGATGAGGTTGCAGATCGATAAGGAATCGTCAAAAAATTTCTGTTTTCTACAATTTTCGTCTCGGAAAGCATACGGAAGGTGATTTTTTACCGACTGTGTTAAGGCAGTACTTGCGGACAATCTGAGCCCACGCGAGTTCGGAGAGAATTGAGAGAGCAATCGCGAACACTTCTCGATGGGATAAAAATCTGTGAAAAATCAAGCATATAGGAGGTGCTGAAAAGATTGATTTGGCATGATAACAATCCCAATATGTCATTAACAAATGGACGAAAAAAAAATTCCTAACTTTTTTTATGAAAACGATTGGTAAATTTTTCAGAATTTTGTGTAACTTTTGAAAATTGCATTTTTTACTTAATTAAGAAGGCAATTTTCAAAAATTACACAAAATTCTGAAAAAATTCCTACGTATTCAAAAAGATTAACAAACCGTTTTCGTATGAACGAAAAGTTGGGTTGCCGGTGGATTAGCCAAACAATTTTTTTTCATTAATTCGTTAATAACATTTTGGAAGAATTATTATGCAAAATCGATCTTTTCAACACCTTCGATATTTGATTATATACAGATTTTTATCCCATGAAGTGTTCGCGGTTCTCTCCCAATTCTCTCTGACCTCACGTGAGTTCACCCTGACCGCAAGTGCTACCTTAATGTCTGCATGCTCCTGAAGACTTCTCTTCCTGCAAAACGCCCGGAACATATCGACGATTCGCGAGATTCGGCGTCTGTTCAGTTCCGACCGGCTTATCGCAAAATTTGCCAAACGCCCTCGTTATGCCGCATCGCGATCGCATCGCAAAGAATGAAGGAAAAAAAAAGACTCTTCAATCGAGTAGAACGCAAATCCGGTCCTTACGCGTTCTCCAGAAATTAACTGCACGAAGATAGGATCGTCGCTTTCGCACCTGCTCAGCTGAGCTACACTCGGATGTTCCCGGTGAAGGATCGAGCGAGTCAGCGAGACGAGAGAACGAGGAGGCGAACGGCGTCTTCGTTTTCGCGGCGCGGCAGACGTACATCCGGTCGTTCGAGTGAGACCGGGTTTTCTCTCGTGGAATGAGTTATATGCACCGGGTAAACCGAGGCACGTGGGGCCCGCATCGGTACCACAACCGGCGGCGATCCTGTCCTCGCGGACTTGGCAGCGCGCGCACATTCGAGGTCGTGACCTTGGCACGAGACTCGAGAGTCACGATTCGAAGAGACACATAAGCCGGGCCCCGGGGAGGTTGGTCTAGCATGGTATTGTGCCGGTACATTCGTAGGCGGGGAACCGCGACCTTGCCTAGATGGCCCACTCTCGGTTACACCGCCGTATAAATTTCCTCGGCGTCTACATCTTCTGGTCGAGAAGCGACCAGAAAACACGGCCGAGTTATTCCATCGTCGCGTTTCGTCTGCCCTGTCTACAGGAGGATTTAAAAACTCAAGACGGTGGAACGAGAGACCATTTAAAATGTACCGAATGATCCGAGATGTACTCGAGTACCTGATGTATCCAGTCCGCCAGTACTTCCGTAGTACAACCTAGTACTTGAGTACTTTGGTACGCTGACCAGTACTTAAGTACTTCGGTACTCCGACCAGTACTTAAGTACTTCGGTACTCTGACCAGTACTTACGTACTTCGGTACTCCGACCCGTACTTAAGTACTTCGGTACTCTGACCAGTACTTGAGTACTTCGGTACTCCGAACCGTACTTAAGTACTTCAGTACTCTGAGCAGTACTTACGTACTTCGGTACTCTGACTAGTATTTAAGTACTTCGGTACTCTGACCAGTACTTACGTACTTCGGTACTCTGACCAGTACTTACGTACTTCGGTACTCTGACCAGTACTTACGTACTTCGGTACTCTGACTAGTACTTAAGTACTTCGGTACTCTGACCGGTACTTAAGTACTTCGGTACTCTGACCGGTACTTAAGTACTTCGGTACCCTGACTAGTACTTAAGTACTTCGGTACTTCAACCTTGTACTTAAGTATTTCGATACTCCGACCTAGTACTTAAGTATTTCGATCCTCCGACCTAATACTTATGTACTTCAGTACTGCGACCGAGGACCAAGTACTTTAGTACTGCAACCTAGAACTTGAGTACTTCAGTACTCCGAACTAGTGCTTAAGTACTTCCCTACTCCAGTACTACCCAGCACTCATCACTTTGGTACTCCAATACATACCAATGCTCGGCAGGTATTGCATGTACTTCGAGTACTGAAGTACTTGATGGGCTCTCCAATCGTGGTATAGAAAAAAAAATTCTGACATCCATTATTACACCCGGACTCGGCCGTCTTGCAATAGGTCTATTTTGTGTTTAAAAAGGAATTTTGATGGAATTGTTTTCTGAAGCTCCCTGTACTTTGCGAGGCAAGATTTGCTTCCGAGGGACGATTCCGATCCGCTGGTAGTAGTCGCGTGTCCGTGTCGCCCTGGCCGCTGGACATCGCAGCCACCCGCAAAAACCCTATTGAGTTAATCAACTAATTTATCATTAAAATTCCTCGATGCCTCTCGACAGAGAGCGAGAGCACGAGTTGGCGTTCGAGCGAATGGCCAAGCCGTATATATACCCTCCGTCTACCCGGGTTTCACGAGGGCTCGACGTCGTTGATGTGCGTCGTCGCCGAGCAAGAAGCAGCGGATCACGTCTCCGTTCCGTTCAAGTCCGCGAGACGGAGCCTCGATTCTCCGTAACCCGAGCCAAATTCATAGAACACCAATTAAACCGCTCTTCGACGCCTCGTGCTCCTCCGGACGATCAAGCGTTCGCGAGTCTTCTCGTCCCGCGTTCACCGCGTCTCCGGCGAGAGCCTTACGCTGCTCTCCATCGCGGGCGAAAAAAAGTCGACCTAGTTTCGCAGTTCTGTGGCACGTGGTGAACACCTGCAACCGACTGATCATCGGCTTCTGGGACGAGTTCCTCTTCTGCCTCTCAATTCTGACACGACGAGCTCATACGAAAGTTTTTTTTTTTTTTCTTACTTCCAACCGCCCTGAGATTTTTATTTGGATTAGACTCGCGCTGAAACGCTCCCGGTCGAAAAATGAGATTTTCAAACCGGAAGTTAAGTAATTCCGGTATGACGTCATTTCCGGTCGAAAAATGGGATTTTCAAACCGGAAGTGACGTATTTCCGGTATGACCTCATTTCCGGTCGAAAAATGAGATTTTCAAAAAGGAAGTTAAGTAATTCCGGTAAGACGTCACGTCCGGTCAAAAAATAGGATTTTCAAACCGGAAGTTACGTCATTCCGGTATGACGTCATTTCCGTTCGAAAAATTAGGTTTTCAAACCGGAAGTGGCGTATTTCTGGTATGGCGTCATTTCCGGTCGAAAAATGAGATTTTCAAACCGCAAGTAACGTATTTCCGGTTTAACGTCATTTTCGATCGAAAAATGAAATTTTCAAACCGGAAGTGACGTATTTCCGGACGACGTCTCCGTTCACTTGTGGTAGAAGCTGTTGCGTGCATCTACCGAAATTTCATCCGTCGGGACGATCGTAGACGTGCGATAAGGGTTTCGAAAAGAACTGGCGAGTTTGACACCGCCAGTTAAGTGTGCAGTTTGCGTAGACATCGGTCCGCACAGTAGACAATGGCATTTAACTTATTCGACGTTGCCAATCCGGAATGTCAAGGTTCGCGTGGAATCTCGCGTGATGGTTGATCTTCGCACACTCGTTCGTTTCTTTCCTCGACGACGATAAGATCTTCCCGTCTCATGGCAGCGCGGCCACCTATTAATAGCGATCGCCGATTGATGATTTCGTGCGCGGAGCGCGAACGGCGCGAGCGATCGACGGGAACGCGATGGCGAAGAGGCTAAAAATATATATATATATAATAACATAAAAATAGAAAAAAAATGTGAAAACCGTTCTATCCGAGGGAAAGAGCGGAGTCTCGTGTGCGCGGGAGGGTAATGAAGCAATACGTAATGCAGCGATGATGCGAGGTACTTATTACGCTCGCACATAAAGCACACGAAGTACGAACGACGCGCGATAAAACTTGTATTCCTCCACGCAGACGCTGTCACGGCCGACCAGACACGCTTGCGTCGCTGGTATCGTATTAATTACGCGTATTAGACCCCGAGAAGGAAGGATCGACATCGATCGGCATCGAGCATCCCGTTTCTTCTACTCCCGCGAACCGGTAGAAAGAGACGGAGTTGCTCAGCCACCCACGCGTGGGAAAACACGTTATTTATTTTATTTTTTATTTTTTTTTATCTAAATAAAAACATCGCGCAACTCGTTTGCCCGCTGTTCCTGTCGGTGACGATCTCGGCTCAGGGACGACTTCACGGCTACTCCGCCTTCGCTGGATCTTGCGGCGTTTCTCTCACCGGATCCTCGCGATCGAGGGACGGAGTGTTCAACCCTGCGTGTGTAGACTTTTAGGGAACAGTCGGGTTTTCAAGGTTTTCTAGGGTTTCAAAAAATCTGAAAAAATGCTGGTTTACTTCTTGAAGTGTCTAGTACATGGCCCAGAAATTGCCAAAGTCAAGAGTTTCAATTCGTTGTTAATAAAAATTGAACAATAGTCGAAAGAGCGGAAAAACTGTTCCTTAAATTTTTACTGTTGCTTCAAATACCCAGTGTAGAGACGCAGGGTTGAATTGCAGAAAAATCGGGAGATGGTTAAAGATCGCTGGCGGCCGAATGCCGAGCCTGAGTTTCTCGGTGACATTGCAGGTGCGTGTGTAGGGGAGGTCGAACCGTACAGATCTCCGAAGAAGTGCCCTTTGGCGCGAGACGGACACGACGAGTTTTTCTCGGGTCGGAAATTTGTTAAGGGGAATGTCGAAGAAAATAAGTGTCGTTGAGACGCTGCAGCAGGGGAGGTATGGCTGTCGCTGTGGCCGCTCCTCGACTTCGGGTGACACTCGCGGATGGTGTTGATCGGATCCCTGGAATCGAACTTCTCGCTGTGCGGTGCCCGTGGCTGCGGAGACGCGAAGCAAGCTCGACGAATGCCCCGACTCGAAAAGCTGTCTGGCAGCCCGGACGTGTCTCTCGACCGCCTCTTTTTTCGTGCGTCCAGCACGAGAGGGAAAGACGGAGGGAGAGACAGGGAGAGCGTCCCGATCCATTAGCTACGAAGACGGCAGGTAGAGAAATTAGAAATCGCACTATCGAGCAATCGTTTATCCTCTCTAAAGAGCAGAGAAAATAAATATGAACCATTCCGCGATTACGTGGAAGAGATAATTCGCAGCTCCAGGTGAAACTATTCGGTCGAGCTGGAAACACTGGTCAGTGCCTACCTGCTGATGCTGGTCGGACCAATTGATAAATTAATATGTCGGGCTAATACGTTGAACGGTTGGCAAGCAACTGATCGTTTGTCCCAAAGAATTTAATAAATCAATGAAATTAAATTAATTAAATAGAGAACAAGAGCATATGCAGACCAATTATTCATGAACTGCAAAGAAACGGCCCTTAAGAAAATCAATACGGGGTCCTACAAGAATAAGACACCCTAATAACCCGCGTAATTCGCTACTATATGAAGCAACTAGCATCACTCCTATAACAACAAAAGCAAAACCCAATAAACAATTCGCATTGAATCAGCTAGAAAACATCCAACCGCTATGTTTACAACCTGCACAAAACATCACCCAAAGATACAAATGTCCAACTACATATCAACATCTAAACAAAATGCTGAACGAAGATTAATAAAAATATATACACCGTTCCAACGCAATTAATTGCAGTCACATCTCAATTCAAATAAAAGAAAGAAAATTAGAAAAATATTAATGTATAAATGTTAAAAATCTGGAACGATCGACAATGCATCGTATGCGCTGTTAATAAATACCCACTTACTACTACCACCTAAATACAGAAATAAGAGAAATATATATTTGTGATGGCTTCTGCCGATTTCCGAGACTCCGTTGGGAGATTCAACTGGAAACCGAGACGAGAGTGCGAATCGATGATTTCTCAAGTCTCAGCATTTATTTTTTGGTCAGTCCCGGTTGGCAGTCAGTCACCGCGCGCCCTATCGAATTTCTTTCGCTCAACGCCGCGCCGGCGTTACCTCGACGATTCGACGGATTCCACACTGGCACAGCCCGAACCGGCCACAAGCACCATCGTCGACGCGCCCGGCAGTGGAGACGAATCGGGACGGTCCTTCTCCGAGCGCCACGATTAATTAAGGACGATGCTTTACCGTACAAAAATCGTCGCAAGAAAAAGGCCCGACCGCGAAATATACTGGCCCGAACTGCCCCTGCAGTTCGGACCGGGGAATCAGAAGTCCCCGGCTAACTAACCGCTCGTCTCGAACGAGCCAGCTCGTCTGTCCTTCACCCGGTCGCGCCTGCGAGCGCAAGAACGTGCTACAAATTAAACCTGATCGCGAGAGGCGAAACCATCCCGAAAATTCCACTCCGCCACTGGACGATCCGGCATAGCGCCGGCTGCGACGAGCTCTCGGTCTCGAATCGAATCGCCGACGAAGCCGATCTCGGAACTGAGAAACGCACCGGCCGATCGCAAATCCGAACGATGGAAAAAAATCCCGTTCGACCTACGTGCCGCGCTCGGCGAGAGTAACCGGCCCGTCTCGTGTTAACTCGCGGCTAGAAGTAATAAATAGCCGATAGACGCACGAGAGCAAAACTCGATGGCGATGTTGAAGCAACCGCGAGAACCCGCGACTTCTCTCGCCAGCGTTGAACAGCACCGAACAGCAGCGGACGATGCCCACGCTGCAGATTATCTTGAGAAATTACGAGTGCCGAGACACTCTACTGAGCCTATGGCTTTCCTTTTGCAGAAAACAAGACTATTCCTCACATGCAGAAAAAAAATATCCATATGTGGGATACATTGAAAAAAAGTTAGCTGAGTTATGCGAAATATGTTTGTGCCGAAAAATCGGTATGTTTTTGACAGATTTTTGAATATATTTTTATGAAAATATATTCATAAAAAAAAATATACGTCTTGAAATATATCGCGTTATACATGTTTGATACCGTTGATGATACAAACATGCTAAATTTAATATATTACGATTTTTTAAAAATTTTTTTACGGGTTTTTTAGTAATAATCACTGTACCATATAAATCAGCAAAAAGTATACCAGCCGTCCCGACAATGAATGTAACCATTAATAATTTTCACAGAGTGTGACATACTCGCTACCGTATTGGGCAGGTTCATACATATTTATACATATTTCGAGAAAAAAAATACTTTAAAAAATTTATAAACGTGGGATACATTGTAAAATTTATCCGATTTATGAAACATATTTTCGCCAAAAAATCGGTATATTTTTGATATATTTTTATGGAAACATAGATCTCACAATGTATCGCATTTTATAGTTTAAATCATTGATACAGAAATGGTACATTTAAAGTATGACGAACTTTTTATTTTTTTTTTCCTTTGCGCATACCGGATTTTCATACCATGTGCGTACCATAGAAACTAACAAAAAGTGTACCAGCCGTGCCTACAATGTAACCATTAATAATTATCGCAATGTGTAACACAGTCGCTAGCGTATCGGGCAGGGTCATACATATTTATACATATTTCAAGATAAAAAATATATGTACATATATACATATGCATTCATTTAACAATCCCCCCGATTCTTCCCAACTAACTCGTTCTCTCCTTTTTCTGTTTCAGACGCCATGGGTAAGTGGGGATTAACGTTTCGGTGGCCATTAACCATAAAACGCTTACGTCTTTCCTCTATCACAACCGCGCCTCAATTCCGCTATCCCGTTTACACTAGAGCCGTGGAAAAATCGACGTCGTTCCCATAAACACGCAGGAAACAGGTGGTAAGGTATAATATGCGACAAAAAATGAACAAACTAAACGATTCGAGAAATTAAGTAAACAAGTATTTGTTTGCGTCGAACCAATTTGAAAGGATTCCCAGATTCAGCATGGCCTAGAAGTTATGCACGAGACTAAATTTCATCAAGTTGTTTTCACACCCAGATAAAAAAAACAAATATTTATTTCATTAAAATAAATATGTATTTAATTTAAAGAAATATTTATTTAATTTAAAGAAATATTTATTTAATTTAAAGAAATATTTATTTAATTTAAAGAAATATTTATTTAATTAAAATAAATACTTGTTTCATTTAAATTTATTTGCGGGTGCTCGTAAAATAAATTATTTTTGTGGGTGCTTCACATCCGGCCCCAATTCCGCTAAACCGTTTGCGCCCGAGCCGTGGAAAAATCGACGTCGTTCCGATGAGTACGCTGGACAGGTGGTATAATGTGAGCAAAGAAAATCGACAAATTAGACGATTCGAGAAATTAAGTAAACAAGTATATGTGTGTGCCCGGAGCCAATTTAAAAGTATTCTCAGATTGAGCGATCTCTCTGCACTGAACGTGCAGTCGTTTCGCATACGAGGAACACACGGAGAACAGATCGCGTTGTGGAGCACACCGGGTGAGGCAGCGAGCTTCTTTCCACTCTTCGCGAATCGCGCGATAACAAGCGAACGCGCGACCGCCGCGCCGTTCTTAATTAGATTAATTAGAGGGCAGATGAAGCGAATCGTCTGGTGCGTTGAGCCCAGGCAAGTATATAAGCGAACGAAAACGCACCAACGGGGAAGGGAGACTCTTGGCTGGCTAGCAAACGCGTCGTTGTCGAGAGATCATCGGGCACTTCGCGTCGAAGAAAAGTGGAGATCCCTCGTTTCTGATTTAACAAACTAACATTCTACGCTCGGCCTTATCTTCCGCTTCGTTATGACGCCGGTCCTCGTCCTCCTTCGTAATACTTCGTCTCGAATTATCACACGATTCATTGCTCGTTTTTTAAAATTATTAATTCGACGGCCAAAAAAGATTTGTAAATTCAGAAAACATTTGTCCACTAAAAGATACACCATTTTTTTTCTAGCCAATTTTACCATTTCTATTTCGATTGCCAATACGGTGCGACGAAAAAAATGTAAAGTTGTAAAGAATCAAAATTGTGGATCTTCGCGGCCCACAAAAATCCAAAATCGGCAGAACTATGCTATATAATTTGTACCGATAAATTATTATAATAAATTTGATCTGTTATTGTAATAAATCAAATATTGGGCTATCCGGAGTCAAATTAAAAAATATTAATTGCATCATTAAAAGGCAAAAAAAATGAGCCAAAGTAGTTAAACTAACAAACTTTAATTGCATTAGCTACGCCGATGGCTGTGGATAAGAAATGTTTATTAAATGTGTAAACCTTTTTTTTGTCTACTGTGCGCTCGTTAGTCACACTTGTGAGCGAAGATATCGTAAAATATGATTCGGCAAACGTGACTGTTTATCGAAATAAAAAAAAAGAAGTTCATCGATCCCTCGCGATCCGGCTCGGTGCCGAAAGTAAATATAAAGCGGCGAGTAGGATATATTTGGGTAGAGTGGCCGAGAGGCATCCGCAGCGACCGCGAAAGCCCTCGCGATGTCTGCGATCTCGAAACCGGTACGCGCCGAGCGAGATCGACCAGTGATTTTTCGTCGTCGTTAGCCTGGGCCCTCAGCGTGCCGGCATCGCTGGATCTCTCGTCGTGGAGCTCTTCTTCGTCGTTGACTCTCGCGCTCGCCCGCTCGCCGTCGATCGTTAACGGCCATCGCGTAATTAATACATGAACGGTAAATCCGCGGGAGAGCCGAAGCCAGCGATACTCGGCTGCCTTCCGAGCGAAGCTTCCTATAAATATGTATGCGTTATGTTACCGTCCGTGCGAGTTCTCTCGTGCGAGATGCGCACCGCACCCTTCCCCTGCGCGCTGACCACGACTGCCAGACTGGAAATGCATATACATCGCAATATATTCCATAAGTAATTTTGTTTGTCCTTTGCGGCCCCGCGAGCAAAAAATAATTATCAAAAGAACTCATCCTAAAATAAACAAGCAGCAGTCGACGAATGATAAATATTAGAAAAGCTGAGGCGATCCGCACCGTTAGCCTAACTTTACTATTTTGTTAACCCTTCTAGAATTTGCGAAGACCGAACCTTCGAACGATTCGAATAACAAGTTGATGTGCCAAAAAAGTTGCAAACATTCGCAGACGTAAGTCCAGATGTTGTTGTTTTCTTATAACGTTGAAGAAAATTTATTACGAACATCCGTATCGTTTGTGTGCTTAAATTCGCGTAGGTTTGTCATCAAATAAAAATAGTCAGCTCCGAGACAGCTCGATCACCGTATAATGAAAACATTTTATTGTCTACGCTCAAAGGTCATCTTTGTAAGTAAACCTTGCGTTGAATTGTTGATATCATTTTGTTTTATCTTATGTTGTCCCATCATTTTTAACGCATATTTTCTTCTTGCTACAGTGCTGAAATATGCCATATGTGTAATTAATTTATTGTGAACAGTGTGAATCATGTAAATATTATGCGAAATCGTTTTCATGTATTTTAAACCAACCTTGTCAGTTCCACATTTGGAACCTCGTAGAGGGACTTTTTTGCTTCGAACACATTTTTTAGAACCCTTAGCCGTGCAGCCCTTCGCCATGCATGTCCCTATTTTCTTGAGCTGTTCGAATAATTGATTTTGTAATTTATCCTTGCGTCGTACTATCTACAGTCGGTATTGTCTGATTATTAACGTACTTTGCACGATTTTAAAGAACCTTCGTTTTGACATTGTGCGTCCATCGACATCCACCTACCAGGCAGTACTTTGGCGACCGGTTGTATCGACCGTGGCTTGTTGTGATAACACTCGGTTTCCTCGGACCTGCGTTTTCTATATCAAAAAAATTACTAAAATATACCTGCATCCATCGTTTACAATAGAAATTTCAATATATCTTCTTACGCGAAGATGGCAGAATACAAGCCTTGAATGCATTCGGACTGCAAGATATAGTCATCTATTGTCGGATGACGATTTGACCAAACGCAGTAGGGGTTCAGTAAATTTCTGAAGGCGTCCCAGTGCGGAATTCTATAGTTTGAAGAGATAATTGCATTACTTATTGATTACTCATTGGCAAAATAAAATAACAATTTCAACGATCACACTCACAAGGGCGCAGGACCAAAAATTGTGTCATAATACATCATCATGACATTCTTAACAACTTTTTAGTATCATTCGAAAGAAATCTTAGAAATTCTGAATACCCACAATGACGATTTTTTCAGCGCGATCCGTGTAAACTACTAAAGCTGCTTTATTCGCCGAGTCCGGATACATGGTGAATTCACCAATGTGGCTCATCGCCTATAAATGCATCAAATGTTCATTTACCAATGCGATCTTTCGTTTTCAAACGTTCAAACCTACCGTTGTCAGTGGCGTGTAACGAATATTATTGTACGCGTGTCGATCACTATCTGCCGACCATACAGGAATGTATTTAGTTGCTAAGTATTGTGAGGTGGGTTTCAAATTCAGTTTAATTGTCTCGCCATTGAACACAAGTGTGCATTTTATATCCTTGCGGGCTTTTCGTTTACTTTCCATTCCCGATAGCGACATAGGAAATACGTTATACATAGGACCTGAGTAACAAATGATGTTCCAACAATGTCAAAATTACATGGAGTATGATTTTTGTATTCGTACTTTATTTTAAAACGTACCTGAGTCGTCTAAGCCAAAAGCCAGTCTCTCAGCCTCTGTCATCTTGTCGTGAATGTTTAAGTTAAAAGCCGTAATGGAATGTGCAGCGAAAAGCAGAACCGCGAGTACAGAATACACAAAGGCCTTAGCCATTTTTTCGAGGTATTTTCGAACAATTTAGTTTTAGCCTGCAACTTTGTCTATTATCAATATTTCGCAAAACTATTTTTGTTCAGCTCATATACACCTACCGTCGTTTTTATGCAAGAGAAACCGCAAGTATCGTGCAGTAAATCTTTATGAAGCAGACACCAGGTTTCGAAGCGAGGTCATTGGGGCGCTTTTTAATATACAAGTCACGATGTTCGCTTGCAATGAAAAAAAAAAATTGCTTGCGGGCTGCCAAAGAAAAAAATTGTTCTACCGATTCTACTTCAATTCTTAGGTAAGATTGTCAAGATGACGTGTTATCGTTTCGAGCCCGTATGGAATTGTTAGAATTAAAAGTAGAATTGAAACAATAATTTTTTTTCTTTGGCAGCCCGCAATCAAATTTTACTTGAGTCAATGATATTTTTTTTCCGTGTAGAAGCATAACAAATATATGTTTGCGAAAGGAAAAGTGTCAGGCGAGTCGATCTTGTCTATCTATTGGTTGCGACTATTCGAGACATGCGCGTAAGCGATAATTCGGGATGCTAAGTTTTAGGACTTCCCGGTGGCCTTGTGATGTTTATGTTACAATGGTATCTTTGCATAACTTCATGCTGAATACTGTACCGGAAAAGTGTAATGTCGTCTGCATACACCGAAAAAAAGGTTTGATAATATCAAAATAAGCTGTGGTTGCGGGTGGCGAAAGAAATATTTGGTCGATTGTACAAAATGCTTGTTAAATCCAAGTAACTATTTGTTGAAGTAACTAAATATTCGTTCAATCAACCAAATATTTATTTTAATCGACCAAGTATTTCTTTCGCCACCCGCAACCGCAGCTCAGTTTGATATTACCAAACCATTTTTTCGGGGTAGAAAATCGATTTCTGCCGTTTTTGCGCCACCAACGTTGAAGGGATTTCATTGTCCTCCATAGATTGTCTTTTCCGCTCTTCTTGCGCGCTCGCTTTTTTGCCTCCCCCTTTATCGTTGTTAATTCCCCAATGTTATGGCAATGCTACGAATCAAAAGCGGTTCAAAGGGGATTGACGGCATGCTTGGGAATTCCGTCACAAGAGAAAAAATAGCTACTTTCGAGATAGTTTAATAACGACATAGGGTAAAAGTGGTGAATATGGCGCAGCTCAATTAACACGTAAATCAATGATATATGGACCGGGCCATATTCACCATGTTTACCCTATTACATAATGTTGCAATCCTTCAGAAACATTTAATCTTTCGGGTATTCCAAATTCCAAACAACATTGAATATTTCCGTCTGAGAAGACCCGGTCTACGGTAGACCAGATGCAGTGGAGTCTTGAATCATCTCTCTTTTCGTCAATTCGATAAAAATTTATTCGGTTTCCCTGACAAACTCATCGCGACCCGGGGGTACACAATATACACGTGTACGCATATACCGGAACGCGGGTACGCCGTGGTTGAGTGACGGACGCCCGAGCTCACGAATGGACATGTGGTCGGACACAAACGAGCCTTCGCCATGTGGCCCACGTCTTCGTACAAGCGGTCGGGAACGAGTGACCACTCGGTTGTTCACTCGGTCGCGCGTTTAACGTAATTGACGGTCACGGCTGTGAGGGGTATTCATTAACACACGAAGCAGAAGCTGAGTACCGGCGGCTGCAGCAGCGGTGCCGGCGAGAAGGCAAAGTGTCCTCAGCCTTGCTCGGTCTCAGATCGATGGACCGAGAAAGGACCATCGGTGCCGAGCGTGGGCGTCGTTTCTTCCCTCTCGCCGTTGTCCCGCGAGTGGAGTCGGAATGTACCGAAAGATAAACGATGAAGGATTTCGTGTGGCTTGTTCAATGTACCGTCTGTGCTCTCGAACATAATAGTCAAATTTCACAACGCCCATTTATCCAAAGCCGACTGGATAACTCAGAGTGATCATTGTTATTCGTCGTTGTATCGAATCCTTTTACCTGGGACGTTAACACGGGTCGCCGCACATCATTTCTTCGATTTCTATGTATGGCCCCTCACCTCGCTTCGGAATTCTACCACTTAGGTTCTGAAAGCCGACAGCTTTTCTGACGATTCCACCGTGGAGGTCCCACAACGAGACAGTCTTATCCCGTCTTCCCCTTCATCTCTTCTCGTTTTCCCAATTTTCATTGCCATTGTCTCCTCCTGCCCGAGCACAGCCAGACCTAGCTCGATGGCTCTCCGCGAGTGAGCAAACAAGCTCGACTCCGTAGAATGGCTATTGTCCGAAAGTATTTACCTCTCAATCCTCAAGCAATTTCGAATAACCCCTTCGGCCCGCGGTGTGTTCTCCACCGCCCGTTCCGCTTCCTTCGCCGCCACCTCCCGCCTTCATAGGATGATACTTTGAAGACAAACGGGTCGGAGGAACGAGATAAGATAAATAGATTCGGTGGCACGAGGAGGGCGGGACTGCCCGGACCATTATCGCTGTTGCGTGTGGGAACGATTTTACGATCGTCCGCCCGAGGCGACGGAACTTGCAGCTCGGGATCGAACTCTCAATAATTAGAATGCAAATCCGGATGCTCACGGAGCAAAGGGTTGCGAAGCCGCGGATCGCCGGAGTAAAAGACCGACACTCCCGATGATTCCCCCCCCCCGGTTGTCAACAGAGCCGTCAGCGGAGCGGCAAAGGAGGTGGAATCCTGCGGGGATGGCCGCATGGCAAACACCGTGGCAGAAGCGGAACAGCAACATTCGTGTTAATGCGTTTTAGGTCGTGGAAGCGCAGTAAAGCCAGCGCAGAGAGAGCCCGCTAGACGCGCCTTTTATAGCTCGTTATTCCGCGAACCGATGAGAATGCGCGGGCGGGCCTCTCGTCGCCACCCGTATTCACGGTTTTTTCTTCGTCTTCTTCATCCTCCTTTTACTTCCTAAACTGCACACTATAAACCCCGGGTGCTCGCGGCGAACGGCTATGTAGACAAGTCTTAAAACTTCGGTAACGGGTTTATCGCGTAACGCCGAGCCTCTGCGGCTTTCTATAAACTCCGTTTCGAACTTGTGTATATCGAGGGGGTGGGCGGATCGGCGGATGACGACGGACAGTCGGACGAGGGTAACACACACCGGCCTGTTTGACTGGGAATTTTGGTAGTCGGCAAGCGAAAGCCCAGATCGTTTGGCGCGATCGAAGAGGTTCGGCCAGATCCTTCGAATGAATCGTTTCTGGTTGTGGTTGTGCCTAGCCGGTCTGGTAGGGGAGAGCGGGGCAAAATTGGGCAACGGGGCAAAAACGGGGTTTTTGGGCAAAACTAAATTTTCTAATCATTTTTGGATCGGACAAGGTGGCAAAACTGGGCAGAAAAGCCTGATGTAACCGATAGGGCGAATTCGGCATCCAAACATTATTGGAAAATGACGTTTTGCCGAAAAACCCCGTTTTGCCCCTCTCTACCCTAAATAAGACCTGGACAAGCCAGAGTCAACTAGCCCGCGATGCGTGTTGCTCCTTCGCACCGAAAACGCCGGGCCCTCCCAGTTCTCACGCCTCGCGGGCTGCGCGAGGGAAACTCGGGTGGAAAAACGCTGGATGAAGTCGCAGGCGTTGCGGTCTCCCGACAAATAGATTACGTGCCGGGTGAATTCGGCGCGGGGTGCGAGTATTACGGCTCCTGGGGTGAACTCTTTCTCGCATGGCGCCGAGGCCACCCCCTCGCGGTGGATGATTGTACGTGGGTGTGCGTATGCGCGTACACCCGCAGACCTATTCCTGCGTCGCGCCGGAGGTCCGCCGACCCTCTCTCACATGCCACTCACGTACTCATCCACCGAGAACCCGGAGAGTCCTGAGCTCCCTCCTTCGTTCCTTTCCTCGTCTCTTTATTCCATGCGGAATACCATTACCTACGTACACACACTCGTTCGCTCAGGGAGAGCGGGGCAAAATGGACAGCGGGGCAAAACGGGATAATTAGAAAAAATGCAATTTTCCAATAACTTTTGGATTGTTGCGATGCTGATCCGTTGTGCAAAACGGGGTTGAAAATCCTAATCTATCGCTGGGACGAAATGGGGCATCCAAGAATTATTGAAAAATTGGGTTTTGTACTCAAGGTCCCGTTTTGCCCCACTATCCCCTACCCTCGCGGTCTCTCGGTCCGCTCTTTATGCAAGAGGAGAAATCGTATCGTGCCCCGGCGAAATTGCAACGCGTTAGCCGCAGCGAGCCGCAGGAGGGAGCGGAACGGGAACCACCCCTGAATCCGGTAACCATTCGCGTTATCAAATCTACGTAGTGGTACGTATTACCGTGGGGCGGGTGGAGAGCGCGGGACGAAAGCCCGAGTCCCCGATGCCGTGGATAATGTAGCTTACGGGTTCGCGTCGCACGGATGAAGGAAGTCGGAAGACGAGCGTCATTAAAATTCCACCCTCGTAACGTCCATCGGGAGCCGGCGCGTGGCCGAGAGACCGAGAGAGGAGCCTCGTCTCGCGCGGAGGACATGCGCACGTATCGTACGTTATTATATGTGGGATCAACGGGGAACGAAACCAGGGATCTTCCGTACGGTCGTTTACGATTTATCTCGTGATATTATTACCGTTCGCTGCAAACCCGGAGGCGGGGAGCGCCCGTGCAGGCGTGTTGGTGTTTCTGCATCAGCGTTCGGTCCGACCTGGCGGTGACGTACGCAGCCGGATGAGAACAACGGTTAATTGCCGCACGCGTTAGAAATGATTGTTGTAACGATTTTACTTTCACCTCGCCACCGGTCTTTCCCCTCTCGCAACCAGAAAAATTATTTATTTGACCACCACCTTTTATTTGGTTGAAGTGAAATATTTAGTTCATTTAAATAACTATTTACTTACATTAAATTAATATTTTGATATTAATTGTTATTTATTCTCAAAGACTATTTTCTTTCTCTTGTTTAGTAAACTATACCAAAAACATATTCATATACATCGAAAAACTACACCCACAAAAATAATTTATTTGACCGCCACTGTTTAGTTGGTTTAAATAAAATATTTATTTGATTTAAATAAATATTTATTTTAATTAAGTAAATAGTTACTTAAATGAAATAAATATTTTACTTAAAACAAAAAAACGGTGGCCGTCAAATAAATTATTTTTCTCGGTGCGGGAATTCCTCCGGGTCTCCTCGGCTGACCACCGTCATACGCGCCTAAGATTTTAATTCCCGATGAGAGGCGCCCCCGAGGTCGTGTCCGGGGTCGTCGAATTACGTCGTTCCCCTCTGATTACTCCCGGGCGAATAATCGGGACGTGCTTTTCGCTTCCGCCCATCGCGAACCTCGCGTCTTCCCCCGGAATTGCCGGCTGTGTCGCAGCCGCGTAAACGAGAACTCCGCTTTTACAACGCTCGGAAATCCTCCGCACCATACACTTCGCTGCTCGAATAGGCATCTCGTGTATACTCGGCGTTACGGACGCGACATATCGTGACGAGCCGCCCGATGGGTGGGCGTAATGGATGAAGAAACTGATCCTAAAACTCCTCGGCAAGTCGTATACGCATTTTACTGTCCGGGGGTCGAAACCCCCCCCCCCCCCACTTCAGATTGTATAAAACGACTGTCGCAAAAAGTCTGCATGTTGCATTTGTATATATATATATATATATATATATATATATATATACACTCAAACGACAACGAATTCGCGGTATTCGGCGAAACAGCTTGAACGAACGAGAGCCGAGCGGGCGTTTGAGGATTCGCGATCGTGTAAAAGGGTGTCCCGACTACCGAGCGTATAAAAAAAAAGAAAAAATAAACCCCCCCATCCAGCCATAAGGACGAGAGCGAGGTCTCTCGGTGCTGAGTGTTCTCGAGTCGCGGTTCGTGTCTCGCGGATTATTCGACTTGCCCCGGCGTGCTTCGTCTATCGGCGCATTACGATCGCGAGAGGACGCTGAGGAAGAAAAAGAAGAGGAAGAAGAGTCGGCGGTCCACGCGGGGCTCTCGGCGGCGTCGGGCACACCGTGAAATCTTCGGCGTGACGGACGAGTGACTAAATCGTCCCGTAAAATGCTATCACTCGCTCGGTGGACTCGAGACCGTCCGGTTCTTCTCGGGTGCACAACGCGAGGCACGCGGCGCTTTGCGCACACTGGGCGGCGCAGAATATGTATAAAAAAATTAAATAAATAAATTTGCAAAAAAAAAAAAAACATACTCGAAAGTATGCTCTCCTGTGATCTCACCGCGGATCTCGGATTTAATGTTGTTTATCTACTTATTACGTCAGCGGGGGCTAATTGGGCATATTTGGGATTCGATTCTGGTGCCGCCTCGCTGTGCTCTTCGCGCGCATTGAGATGCTCTCACGTACGTATTGGCTGTATATAGAATAGCGTCGTGATGCTGTGGTCCTTTTAAAGGCAAGAGGGAGGGAATACCTCGGCATTCGTCGGTGAATAAGGCGGAGGAGCAGCACTGAGGAGCGGATCAGACTTATGCTCGGGAAGAGCTTCGGCGACAATATCCACTGAAGTTGAAGAAGCCTCGGGCTGCAAGAAGAGTCGCATAACTTTGGCACGATCACGAGGAGGGACACTCGTTCTCTTCGTCCTCTCGTCATCCGTCTTTAGGGAAGCATCGCGCGCGACGTCGCAGGTATCTTCTCATTGTCGTCGCGCATCACCGACATCTTTCGTTACGAAGAGATGCATTGCTTCATTCCGCGGTGGAGTCCGTCGATCTCTGGCAGAAAGTCGGCACTGTTTCACTGAGGAGGCTGAAGAGCTCTACACTAGCCATATAAGTTACACCATGTCGGAAAGAAGTCACTTCCGGTTTGAAAATCTTACTTTCCGACCGGATGTCACGCCATACCGGAAAGAAGTCACTTCCGGGCTGAAAATCTCAATTTTTGACCTGAAATACGTCTCTTCCGGTTTGAAAATCTCAGTTTTCAACGTAGCACATATATACACAGTAAAATAAGTACCAACGTTTCTTGTCCACAAGCGTCCACAATTCTTTTGTTGTTAATTTTACAAAAAAAATCTGGTCCATTTTACAAAAATGTCTGTAAATTTTACGAACATTTTTTGTAAAATTAACAACAAAAAAATTGTGGAAAAGACGGTTTGTTAAATGTACAAATCATTTTTACTGTCTATATAGATATATAGAGTATATATATGGATATACAGCTATATCGAAGATGTATGGTTGTTGCAGCTAAACCCGGTGAACGACGCGTATGCCGGGCGGCGAATCGCGAGACTCTCGGGGCTCTCTCCGTTTAAGGACCCCGCACTCGGATTCCAGAGCTCGATCACAAACGGCGCCGCCCTTACCGCTGAGACGCTTTGATAGTTCATAAAATGAAACGGATTTTGATTCGGGCCCTTTCGTAATTCAATGCCATCGACTCTCTTTACCCTTACCGTTCATTCGATTTATTTATTTTTGCCCTCGGCGTTTCACCCGTCCTATCGGGTTGCCCGCCGCCCGGAGAAAGAAACACTCGCGACGGCATCGAGAGCGTGGATGCACCGCCTGGCCGTGTTCGCTCCCGACGTGTTTATTTTTATTAATTTTTTTTGTAATCCACTTTTGTCGTTTAATAATAATAATAATAACAATAATAATAATAATCCATTCCCGAAGTAATAATCGCCTCGAAGAGGGCGACGGGGAAAGAGGATTATGTTGACCGGGACACTTTTAAGATACCCAAAATTGCGGCCCGTTATCCCGAACGAATGTCGAGATCGGAGTCGAGATACCCCGAGCGATTCGCCGACTTATTTTTCCATCGAAAAAATTAAGGTAACACTCCGCTCGTGCTCGCCTCCGTGGTTCGAAACTTTCACGATGGACAATAACTCCCCCTCGAAACCGGCGCCGCTTCTTGACTACTATTATATTATCGATCTCGCAAAATTCGCCAAATGGACTGGCCAGGCGCGTCGAATTGACCGTTACCGAAAACGAATAACGATTCTCTTATCTCAATGGTACGGCCGTTCCCGCGCATACGACCGAGACGCCTCGTCGGAGAATTATATTCGAAGAAAAGAAAATCAAAATAAAATAAAACGACATCGACATTCTGATGGTAATAAAAATGATTAAAAAAAAGGCGGACCCGGAGGAAGCGGCGTACGAAGTCGGTCTCGGCGCGCCGGACCCGGAGATCGGTTCCCTCCTCCAGGAGGCCCGCCGCGAGCTTCGAGGATCGCCCGTCGAGCGATCCTTAGCCTCACAATTTATCGTACAATTAGCACTGTTTATTCCGTCACGGGGCGAATAACTCGGTCCATAACGCGCGCGAGCGATCAACCGGTTTTATGCAAGCAAAACGCCGTTCGGTCCGTACGGTTGCCGATGGTCCGCGCCGGCGCGCGAGTATCTCGGTGAGCGTTAACGGGGTCGACGAGAGTACCATTTCGTATCCTCGCCACCCGGGACCGGGCAACGGCGGGCTCTCGGGTTAAACGGAGCCGCGAGAAAATCGACGATCGGCACCGGGCGACGAGTCTCTTGCAACTCAATAAACGCCCTCGCGGACACCATAATCGTTCGCGGGAAGGCTCGTTTAGCCTCCAGATTAGACAAGAATACTCGTCGTTTACCTACTCGAGAAACCGTAAAAGTGTACCCGAGATATTAACGCTATCACGGGGGTTTTATCGGCGGCTTCTTGCCCCGCTGCGCGGAGACCGAGAGATCGAGTCTCTCTCACCGTGGCTCTCGTACTTCAATCGGTATCCGTGTCAACGATGAAAAATGCTTAAATCACGGCGAAACAGGTACCCGACAGGCTGGCCTGGTCGCCGATGCGGTCCAATAAGCCATTATCGTACCCGAAGCGATAAGAGCCGAGAGGTCCGAGCGATCGGTAATTCTTTTACAGAATAACCGGTGCGAAGAGTCTTCTCGTACTCCGTGTGACACGAGGAGGCGATAGGTGGAAAAATAAAAAAAAAACCATAAGTGTGGAGAGGAGAGCTCGAAGGTGCGCGTGAGAGAGCTACGTGGACCACGTAGGTTGTCGGCGGATCACGTAGCAGGGTCAGATCCGCACGAAAGTGGCGAGCGCTCGGTACCGAATACCAAAACGTTCGCCACCGCCGCGCGTCCCTCCGCGTCGGGCTCTCTCATTCTCTCGGCGTTTAACGTTGTTTCCGAGTGCGACGGTGGCCGTTCCAACCCTGCGGACGACGGTGGCGTGCCGTACATAAGATATGACCGGTCAACGGTCCAAGCTCTCCGCCGCAGAGAGACGAGAGCGCGGTCGGAGCGTAATACAGTAATAAACGTGAATCGAGCAAATTTGACCCGGGAAAAAAGGCGGTTGCCGATGATCGGTGGCTGGCGCGGGACGCGGACGGGCAAAAAGGGGGCCGAGAGCTTTGGCTCAAGGAGGGAGTCTCGCTGCGCGCTGACCTCGCATAAGTTCGACAACTATAAGAGAAAATTGCAAGCAGTTTTTGATGGTGTAAAAATCTGAAAAAAATCTTTTTTTTTTTTTGAAAATGAGTCGTTTATTTTTCTGAATACGTATGAATTTTTTCAGATTTTTAAGTAATTGTTGATTTTTTATTTTTTTTTATAGAACAAAAATCAACGATTACTTAAAAA